>PYAF01002040.1:20076-40265 GCA_007407185.1 Glycine tomentella
AAAAAAAAAAAAACAAAAAAAACAAAAAACACATTGTGAAGTAGGTCCCCCAAAAACTGATTTCACAACGTAAAACAGAAAAAGAAAGTATAACACATGTGAGAAATCGGTTTGCAGAAATCGATTTCTCACCTACTTAAAGTATTTTGTATCATGTATGTAAATAACTATTGACTTATATCATTTGGGTTTATTTTTTATTTTATTTGTATTATTTGGGTAAAAAATTCCTGGTATAAGTAGATAGAAACAAAGCCAAAATTAACTTACAGGGAGACCAATTATTCACTGTTGTTTAGAAATTCAAAAGACTTATTTAGATTTGTAATAAATACTAAAAAGAGTAAACACTGTCTCTAATAAACCTAACTAATATAACATACATAGTAATTGGTCAAAAATAGTAAATTTTCTTCAAATTAAGAGTAAAAAAAAAATGACAACAATAAAATTAGAAAAACAAAATGGAAATCTTATGTCCTTTTCAAATACAATTTAACAACAAAAACATATGTTTGAGGAGGGTTTTTTTACATTAAAAACATAAAGAAGATTTGTGAAATTCGTTAATATAAGACTTACAAAAAATTAAAAGAGAAAACCATTTTTTTTTTAACTATGAACTATGTTATATATGTTTGAACTTTGAGGATTTATGTTATCACAATAACTTAATGTATTAAAAGTTCAACTAATAGTCTAATTAGAGCAAATTAGATTTATGATTTAACAAGGTAAAAAGGACAAAAACATCACTTTCAAATTCCAATACTTATACAAATTAGAAAAGGGAGATTTTACTTGCCCGATTGGTCATTTAGTATTTTACCTGCATTACATTCAAGTTTTAGAATAATTATAATTTATAATACTTATTTAATTTAAATATTTGGTAGGCAGGTGAACGTCCGTCCGTCCGTCCCTATAGGTAGGGGTCTTGTCTCCCCCTCTTTTAGGATCTTTTACATGTAAACAAGGGAAAAAAATTAAAATTAAAAAAGTATTAATAAAGAAAGATGTATAAAAATAAGTTTTTGAGTTGATATTTGTTTAATATTAATTTACTTATAAATTATATATCTAATTTTGCCTATAAAATTAATAATAAATCATATATTATGGCACTAGATAGTGGCTGCTCAATATGCAAGACAGAAAAAAGATATATGTTCCAATGTCAGACCCCATGCATGATGGAATTGTCACTTTAGGTACTCAAAAGGATATAATTTTTCCTATAAAATTAATAATAAATTTTTAAAACTTATTATTTATTAAAAAATTATTTATTATAAGTTTGATACACTCCTGAATCCATCCCAGCCTTTAAATAGAAAGAAATTAAAAATAAAGATAAAAGTCCCTAAAAGTGTAAATAGGCAACTTCATTAGTCTAAAATAAATAAATAAATGCGTAACTTATGTAATATTTTTAACATAAAATAAATATGATAGTTAATTGGGATATTTTTTTGACAATCCAAAGAAGTGTTTAACATTTTTTGACAATCAAAAGACGTATTTAACATTTTTTTTAGTTTCAGGATGAATATTATAGCAGTTAGCATTACCACTTTCCGATATTAAAATAGTTATTTATTCTTTTTTATGGACTACTTTGATTTCTAATTTTTGTTTTTTGGTGAAATATTTTTTTTTTTTGTCAAACTTTCATCTACAGTTATTATACCCATTTTCCATATGGTCTACAATAATTACTTTCGATCTTATATATGCTTTTATAATTGAAACTGTATGAATCCTTTCTTCTTCTTTTTTAAGAGGAAAACTGTATGAATCCTATTCATTCAATTTATTGTCTTACATAATAATATGCTAGGATTTACACCTGGGGAGTGTGCAGTTTACTGCAATATATGTCTCGAGCTAAAAAAAAAAAAAAAAAAAAAAAAAAAAAAAAAAAAAAAAAAAAAAAAAAAAAAAAAAAAAAAAAAAAAAAAAAAAAAAAAAAACGTAAAACATTCATGATCACCAATCTTTTCCATATTTTTAAATATACCTCTTTTGTCAATCAAAATATTAAAGTGTTCAACGTCTTAACCATCCTAGTCAAAATCTTTATACTTTTTTTCTGACTTGTGGGATGAGTCTTCGTGACTTAATGTTGTAAATATTTTCATTCAACATGCAAATAGAACTCCTTTAGTTTGTAGGATGGTTCTATAAGAAGAATTCTTCATATTGTTTTTCAAGAAGGGTTTTAATTAACCAAGTAATTAACATCCTAAGTATCATTTTATATAATTTGACGACATGATAATTATTTAGTAATTCCAATTCTTATAAAGCTTTTATATTTTGTCCTTAAGACATGGGTTTTCTGAATTACCTTTTTCTTATACAATGATGGAAATAAAGTAATTAGCTGAAGCTCTAAGGTGGGTTAATAATTAATTAAGGTCAAAAAGATATTATAACGTTGCAATCCCTAGTGCAACTCATCAAATATTAATTTTTGTCCTCTTCGTTCAAAAGAAAACGTTAAAGTTGAAAATGTTCAAAATTTTTCATATAAGTAAAAAGTAAACAGATATGAAAAAAACTTAAACATCCTATTAGCATATAGAGTATGTTATCAACATGACCAAGACAGCTATACTGGCAGGTCCCAGTTACAGAGAAAGGACATTAAGTTTAATATAAATAAGAACGTGAATGGTACTCCGTACTAGCTATAAGTGAGTTAGATGTGCACACAATCAAAATAAATAGGGATTAGTACTATAAGGAATTAAGTTGCATGAGGAACATAGTCTTCATGCCTTAAATGCTGGTTATTTTAAAAAATAAAATAAAATTCCCCTTACACAGTCAACTCCGAATTCTGTATATGGCAGAATGGTAAATAACATAACCTTACAAAAAAGAAATGACGAATGGGATGATATTTGAATTCTGTAATGCTGACTAGTCCTTGAAGGATAAAGTCGGTGTTGACATGGTCGAACTCCATTCTCTATCTATTACTAGTTATCTGAATCAAACTCCAAACTCCAAACTCCAAACTCACGATAATTAAGTGGGTAGGTTCGACGCCATCATAGAAATTATATATTAATGACCGATCACATAAAAAACTTTAATACATAAAATAAGAAATCACATTCAATACTATACAGTCAATTCACAACACATTCAATACTTAAATAGAAAGCAAGTTGACGTTCATCTGCATGCAATGTACGTGGGTCCAATTCTCAAATACTTTTATACGATCATAGATAGTCAATTTGAATATTTAGGGTAGGGTCAGGAGTAACTGTTTTCAATTTGATGTTTTAATCTCATAATATTCAATAATTAACATGGTATATATCAGTATATGCATGTACATTATTTAACGAATGTAACAAATATAATATATATATATTTTAGCATTAAGAGAATTTGTATGTTTAAAAAGTTTCAATTTGATTGTGGTGGTGGGGTGGTACCTTATGATGATGGTTGTCATGGTGACGATCAAACAAGATGTGGTGAGGAAAATGGTGTTGTTATGATGGTGGTAGCACGATGTCATAATAATGACAATGATGTCACTAGAAACGAGATGTAGTGGCAATGGAGTTTTACATAGTAATGCATAATTAGAAAATGCATATATATAATTAATTCCCATAACCTTTTTCTAGTTTGAAAATTTTATGGAAGGTTGATGTTATATTATATATATATATATATATATATATATATATATATCAGAAATTAATAAATTCTTTTTAGTTTAAAAGTCTATTTTAGTATTAAATAAAATACTATAACAACTTTATTCAATACAAATAAATTCCAAAAATTATAATTTCTAATGCTCTCAATGATCGACACTAAAATATATACATTATTATAATTCTAAAAATAATTTTCTTAAGTGTGAAATGACAATTTTTCCCTCAATACAATTTTTCTTAATTGTGAAGGGTTAGGTCTTGTGTTCAACAAAAGAGAGTCCTCTTCAACACCACCACCACCTCACCAAAAACACTGAAAATCACAACTCAAAAAAACACTACTAAGATTTTGCAATAAGTATCCATTACGAATCAACTTATATAGAAAGGAGAAAAAGGATGAAATGAAGGCTTATCATCCAACAACTAGGTCACAAGCTCAAGAAATGATAGGAGAACAACTTGTCTTGAAGGGAAATCAAAATCCATTCTTGAGAGTGGATGAGAAAGCTCCTTGTTGGAGGATGTTAAGTCTGGAGGGTCCAATTAGTAACAACTGAAAGATCCTTCCTTACCCATGCTTTTGATGATTACAAATATTTAAATTGTTGATGGATTAATAAGTTATTCTTAAGTGAAACAGAACTTACTACATTTGAGGAAAGATGGTAATAATTATCTTAATGCTTTTCTTAAGTTACATCCATTCATATGGAACTTACTTTATTAACTGTAACATCTAACGTCCAATGGATTGTTATAAACTAGCATTCATTCTTTTGTGAAAATCAATGTCTACACATTATGATCCTTTTAATCACGCCTAATGGACTAATTCACTTACAAAAATTATTTTATATTAAGTAAGTGACATCCACTCATGTATTGGATTTATGTTAGCTAAAAATAAAATGCACAAACTCATTTTTAGTAAATTCATTTTGCTTATCTTATTTTGAATTGCTAACATTTAAATTTCGAGTATGAAAGGAAAGAAGCGAATGGAATAAAAGAATTCTAAATGAATATTCTTCGAAGTTGTTAGGGTTGCGAAGAAAGGAGCACAAGTAATTCTTTGTACTTTTATTCCTTCTCTTCCATAAGAACATGATGCATGACAATCCCCCCAACTGTGAGACAACGATCATATCAAGGCATGCACTAATCCCATAAAGGGTCTCTTCACTGAAGTATATAAAAGGTGACTCAAGCTTTGTTGTTTAATAAACGAAGAGAAAAATGAGCAAGTGATATTCAAAGTGATCCCTTCTGTCATATCAATGGATGATACATTATTGTGCTTAAATGTTTATTCGCTCTATTGAGTGATTTGAATCTGTGTATTCATTCAAACATTGTTGTTTGTCAAAGCTAGGAGGGATTTAGTGTTAAAAAATAATTGGGTGCCTTGGATTCAGGGGGAAACTAAAGGTGTACCAGAAGTGACCTTGAGAATATTGTTATAGCCAGGGGTGGCAAGACAAAATACTTGTTGTAATCAAGCTTTGGTTAGTGGAACCCTTTACTAGTTTGTAAAAAAGAACTAGACATAACTCTATTTAAGTGAACCAGTATAAACCTAAGTGATTCTACTTCTTTCTAGATCCATTTTATTAGTATTCTCTTATGTTGGTTTTGATACAATTCATTACACAAATTTGTTTTTAAAAAACCTTTATGAAAACTCTGTTTATCAAGCATTGACGATAGTCCTTTATTTTCAACAAAAATATTTTTTATTGACTAGAAGATACCTTCACTTGTTCTTACGCATATCTTCCTGTGAAAAATTTTCTTTGCAAACAAGTTTCCATATTTATCTAACACACTATTTATCCCCCCTTCTAGTGTGATATATGTTATTTTACTTGACATCATGGCTCGATCTCTCAGGTTGAGTATTTAACAATACAGAGGAAAAGATCTAGTCAAAGAAAGAAATGGAATAAAGAAATGCTACCAACAAACCACCATTGTTTAAAGGAGTCAAGTATGACTATTGGAAGGATAATTGCACATTTTGAATCCATACACATTGATTTGTGGGATGTTGTAGATAATGGAAACTGTATTCCATATGAGGCTGAGCTAAATGAGATCCCCAAAATCCAATGGACAGAAGAGTAAAAATAGAGATTTATGCTCAACTCTAAAGCTCAAAATTATTTGTTGTGTGCTCTCTCTAAAGAAGAATACACCAAGGTCCATAGCTTCAGAAGTGCAAAGCCAATGTATGACACACTGGCCATAACGTATGAAGGGTCGTCACAGGTGAAGAGGAACAAGTTGAGTCTCCTTACATGTAACTATGAGTTATTTACCATGGAGGAAGGTGAAGACATACAATGTATGTTTGGATGCTTCCAAACCATATTAAATGAACTAAGATCTTTAGGTAGAACTTTTGATAATTATGATCATATTGACAATATTTTGAGAAGTTTGTCTAGAAAGTGGAGACCATAACGTACAACGTTGAGAGCTCTGAAGAATCTTGACACCATGTCCCTTGAAAAACTTATTGGAACCTGAAAGTTTTATGAACAAGAACTTCAACAAGGTGAAGGAATCAAGACGGGAAAATCCCTTACTCTCAACATCTAGAAAGCAAAGAAGGTTCATCGTCCAAGGAATCCTCATTTAGATCATCACCCAAAGGTGAATCCAAAGCACTTAGTGTGGACAACTCTTTTGATGAAGAAGCTCAAAAAGACTCTAATGAGTATAATTAGTTGTCTTTCATCTCGAGAAAAATTCAAAAGATGTTGAAGAACAAGAGTGGGTCTAGATCGAAGAACTTTTCCAAGAGGGTGTTTAATGAGAAGAAAGACAAAGAAAAGAGCTTTGTAATATGTTATGAAAGTAAGAAGCCTAAACACTTTAAGTCAGATTGACAAAACTAGAGAAGTTCAAGGACAACTATAAGCATTACAAGTCCAAAGACAAGAAAAGTCTCATGAGAAAGACAAAGCCAACCTGTGTCTGATTACTAAACAACTTCCAAAGAATAAGAATCAAAACAGAAAAGGTAAATCTCGATGACCTTTAATCATTAAAACAAGCCTATCATAAACTACTTCCAAATTCTTCTATTCTTTCAAATAATTACAAAAACATGTAAAAAGAATTTAAGAAACTATCCAAAGATCATACTAAACTTAAAAAAGTATATCAATCTAAGGATATCAGTTCTTTGATAAAAACTACTCAAAATAGTGATGCTTATGAAACCTTGAAAAAGAGCTTTGTCTGGAAAATGAAAAAGTTTTCAAAGAAAGAGACACTCTAATGAAGGGATTTCACATTTTAGAAGGTAAAATTGAAGTTCTACAAAAAGATTTAAAAGAAACTCAATGAAATTCAAGATCGCCTTACTAAGGAGAGGAATAATATCAGGAATGAATGTGCACAAGCTCACAAAGATCATGAGGACTTATATATAATTAAACATTATCTTTGGATAGAGTGTGAAAATCACAAAAAGTATGTGAAATTCTTAAATGACAAGCTTTTAAAGAATAAAGCTTTAAAGGAACAACCTCAAGATGTTGTAAATCTTAATGAGGAGATTGATACTTTAAAGACAACTATAGTCAAATTTGTTAGAGGAACTGAATGTCTTGACAAATTATTAAGATATAGCAGATGTCTTATATCAAATTTGGGCATGGTTTCGAAGGGAAGTATATGTTCATGATGAAGATACTATTGTTTGTTATTTATTTGGAAAAGGTTTACATATGACATTTGTTGGGTTAAGATTGAGAAAATACACAAATAGATAGGAAAAAATAGATGATAGATGGACAAGAGAGATCATGCAACAGTGGAAGTTTTATTGTGAATAACATAATTAATAGTACAACGAAGATGGGTTTAGAAGCTCTCTCTAACTCCTTTTAAACCCTGTTAACAAAATCCTTTTATTGGAGCGTACAAACATAACAAAATAATCAAAAAAGCAGTTACAATACAGAGCACTATTAATGATCTTCAAGTATAACAGAGTCCTTGCCAATACTAAGGGAACTCACAAATTTCTCAAAAGAAGAAGGGAGAGAGTGGTTGACCACTTTTAGTTTAATATTTTTCTATTCTTCTTAGCTTATTTGACTTCTCTTGGACTTTTATTTTCTTACTCTAACTCAATTTTTGTCTTCGGCAAACAATTGGGCTTAATTGATAATTGTTACTTATTTTCATATTTTTTTGCTTACTTGACCTATCTTCCTTGTACAAAACCTAGAGGATTCTAGAGAACTCCAAATGGAGCATATGAGTAGTCCCTAGAAAGATAAGGAAAAGAGATACAATGTTGCCAGAGATAAGTCAAGGCCAATTCTGTCATTTTGAGGGTCATTTTAGGCTTGGAAGTTAGAACCTTTGCACTTGAGCTTTGGGCTGCAAGTTGGGCTTTGATTGGTGTAATTAGCATAGCTAGTTAGATTAGATGGACCTAATCAAGGCCCATCCTTTTCTACTGACTCAGTCACTATATATTAGTGTAATTAGTTAGTTAGAAGAGTTACTTCATTTTAACAAACAAAATTTTTAGTTTTTTTTTACAAATTTTCAGAATTAAAATATTTTCTCTCTTTTTCTCTCAACTGTTCTTCATTATTCTTTAGTTTTCTTCTTTATTTCATTTCTGTTTTTCTATTTTCTTGCACAAATCTCATGGCTCTTCTATTGATGATGATCATGGAAGGCTAAACAATCAATCAATCTAAAGATATAGTCTAAGCAAGGAGAATTTGAGTTCTGGTTTGGTATTTCGATTTTTGTGTGAATGTTCATTTTCTTTTTCAACCCTCTCTTCGATTTTCATGATTATGAATGTGTTTAGGATTGGAAACATATTAGGTTATGGATTCATTTCCTAATATCGAATTTTAATCACAAATTGTTTGGATGATATTTCAATTAGGTTTGTGGTTTCAATTAATTTAGGAGTTAATTTGATTGAATTGCTTCTAATGACATTGAATGAACTTTCATAATAAGATCATTATTTGAGAACTATGATAATTTGCTTTGCTTGGTTTGGTGAATTGGATTGATATTCTTTAATCTATTTTACAATATATTTTATCAATTCTGTTAGTTTCTACATTTTTCTTAAATTTTAATTTGTGTTTTCGCAATTTTTGTTCATTACCTACAAATTGTTTGATTAAAACCCCCTGTTGTTTACCAGTGAATTGAAGTTGGAACCAAATTGATCATATCTCTGAGTCGACCTAGGTTAATCCTGTGCTACAGAATTAGCGTAGTTTTATTTGTTTTGAAGCGATGCGACATTAGTTATCAGAGAGAGAAATAGAATCATTCTCAAATCTTCATCTTCTATCTTGACATCAATGTCATGGAGCTCCATCAAAATAGAGTTTAACTCATCAAGATGTTCTTTCAGTGGCGTACCTTCTTTCATTCAGGCCAAAAGATGCCATTTTAGAAGCAACTTATTGTAGATTAATGTCTTCATGAAACGTTTCTCCATCTTGAGCCACATTGCAGAAGCAGTTTTCTCTTCAGAAACTTCATAAAGAACTTCATCAAACAGTTACAAGAGAATCAACGACTGAGCATTTTCATCTTGCAACTCAAGGATTGCCTTATCAATCTTCGATGGTTGACCGGAGAGAGGTGCCCAGATTCCTTGTTCTTTTAACAAGGCACACATCTTGATGTCCCAAAGGTTGAAGTTATTCTTCCCTTTGAATTTCTCAATCTTGATTATGTTGACCATCTTCTTTGATCAAATCTTGAAGATGGGGCAAGATCATAAACAAAATGGTATATCTCTTATGACCTAGACCCACCACGAAATAGATGCAAAAATTATATGAATAGAAGCTCTAGATACCAATTTGTTGGGTTTAAGACTGAGAAAATATGCAAACAGATAGGGAAAACAAATGATAGAAGGACAAGAGAGATCACACAACAATAGAAGTTTATTTGAGAATAAAAGAATTAACAATACAATAAAGATGGGTTCAAAGCTCTCTCTAACTCCATTTGAACCCTACTAACAAACTTCTCTTATAGGAGCACACAAACATAATAGAAAAATCAAAAAATAGTTACAACTCAACACTGTTAATGAACCATCTAACAAACTAACTAAACAGATTGAACGATACATAACTAGACTAAACTAAATGTGCCATTGGACAAAAGAGAAATTATAGCATAAAGGGTTAGACTGGACCATACCAGAAGTTTCGTCCAATCACCTCTTTCAGTGTCTTTCACTCTTTCTTCCAAAAACATCCAAGTGCAAATACCTACTAAAGAAAGGTGTGTCCAATGCATTCAAGACTAGCAAGAGATAACCTAAAAATATTTGAGTACTTAAGGTCAAAATTATTCCTGTTGCAAATGTCCTTGGCAGCAAGAAAGACACATTTATCATGGTACCTAGATAGTGGCTGCTCCCAACACATAACAGGAAAAAGATGTATGTTCTAATGCTTGACCCCCATGCATGATGGAATTGTAACTTTAAGAGGTACTCAAAAAGGGCTTATTGATAATGTTTTATTTGTTGAAGGGTTAAAACATAATTTGTTGAGCATAAGTCAATTATGTGTTAATGGATATGATATTTGCTTTAACAAGGATAAGTGTATCGTCCAGAGTAGTAACGAGTCCTTACTATTTTCTTCTAAGAAGAAAGGTAATCTTTACTAGATTAGACTATGAGAGCTATCATATCAAAATGTATCTTTCTTGTTGTTTGTCAAAGAGGATCACCGGGTATGGCATAAAAAACATGGTCATGCTAGTCTGAGGTTAATCTTAAAGATACAAAAGCATAACCTTGTAAGAGGTCTACCAAGTATGTCATACAAATATTATTTACTTTATGAAGCTTGTCAAAATGGGAAACAAGTTAAAAAAAAATCATTTTCTAGCAAAAACATCGTTTCCACCTCAAGACCATCCAAATTGTTACATCTTGATTTGTTTGGCCTTACTAGAACACCCTCAGTAAGTGTTAAAAGGTATAGATCAACCTCATTCCATCTCAACATTATCAGAAAAAAAAATCAATATCATCTCATTTCAACATTATCAACCACATCAAGAGTGTCTCATTTAAACATCACCAATCATATAAACATTAGCTTATTTCAACATCATCAATCACTTCAATGGCATCTCAATTTCAATATCATCAACAACATCAATAATAAATTCATCGCATCCCATTACACACAGGAACAAACACACATCAATCATAAATACACCACATCCTATTAGATAAAAACATAGTTTTTCTTGAAAATCAACACACAACAGGGACAAGCATACCATTCCATAATTGGGCTCCCTGGCCCCCATCTATGGTATCAAAACTTTAACTAAAGAATAAACTCCCTATACCTAACTATGAGTCCTCCTGTTAAAGCCTCGCGGTGTTGTTTTGAGATCCTTAGAATATGTGTGTTTTTGCCCAAACGCAGAGCTTTATATACCAAATCAAAGACAATTTAGTATAGATTTCCAAGGTAAGGTCAATATTAACATTTGGGGCCAAATACCCACTCAATTCTAAAAGGGGCTAAAATGGTATTTTGGTAGTCCACATCAAAAGACATCATTTTTTTTGAAATTTCAATCACACCAATGTGACTGGGACTCAACAAAGATAACAAAAATAACATCAATTTTATAAAAAGGAAACTTTTACAATATTTCATTTTCAAAGGAAGTGTAAAACTCCCAACAACAGTACCCAGAACACAAGAGACACTAAGAGATGCTTAAACTAGTTAGGAGAAGGCAAAAGAAACCAAGGTTACCTCAAAGAAACCAAGAAAAAAGGATTTGAAGGTTCTTCGAGCGGAGCTTCGAAGATTCCACTCCGACTAAGAGGTTCTTCTCCGTGTCGTGGTCCAGTGGCAAGCAACGACGGCCCATGGTGGTCACTAGTGGTCGTGGGTGGTGGTAAGGGAGGTTCTATGGTTTGGGTGTGAGTTTAGAGAGAGAAAGGGGAGAAAATCACATTTCTATGCTGCTGGTGCATATTTATAATCCGCAGGTCTCGCTCAGCGCCCCTTGTATCGCTCAACGCAATTTCCTCTCTGTCTGGGAATTGCGCTCACCGCGCTCATCTTGGTTAGCATGGCATCAAAATTTTCATTTGGAAGATCCCAACGGTAAAAATATTCAGAGATAGGTTATGAAGCTACTTTCAAAATGTGAAGGCGATCCAACGGTTAACGAATCTGGGATTGTAGCTTTACGGAATCAGATTATGGGTCAAACTATCAGTCACATATTTCAAACATAAATCAAACAAACTTCACATCCACACCAATGAATTGCACAAGGTTAATCTACACAACCAATCGACTAATCCAAACTTATCAAATAATCAAATAACACAACCAATGTGAAAACAATAGGAATATCCACAATAACCAAGAGGGGGTGAATTGGTTTAAACTTGGTCTTTTAAAAATGTTTATAAAATCAGAGTCAAAGGATCTTAATCACTTTTAAACCAAGAATGCTTTTAATCAATCAAATTACTCAGCACAAGAAATCAATAGCTCAAAACAGAACTTGTTGATTAATGATAATAACATCAAGAACAAACGAACAAGATTACTTGAAGAGATAGAGATAAAAAAAAATCAACACAAGCAATTTATATTGGTTCACTTACATCCAGTTTCTTCTAATCAACACTAGATTAGAGTTCCACTATTATAAATTTAGTTCTTACAAGCTTTACAACAATCCCTCTTTATCAACCCTAGATAAAGAATAGAAATCTAAAACCCTATTAGACTCCTAATGATCAAGAACAAGAGAACACTACTCTGTTCTTCCCTAGAGAACACTACTCTAGAACAAACTTCACAGAACACTTTACAATAGTATCAAATAACAGAAAATTACAAAAACAAAATTACAATCAAAGATTATGGAGAGAAACAACCTGATGATCCAATGAATATGAATGCATATGAGTTACCAATCAAGATTGAATTGCAGAAACAGAATTTCAGAACATGCTCTCCATTACTCTTTTGAAATCTCTTGTCAAAGAAATCATTCAATACCTATGAAGATTAAAGAGTGGGACAAGAAGTAAACCCAGAAAAATCACTTTCTAACTCTTATAAGGCTTGTGTATATTCAGAAAATTCAAAGTGTTCAAGTTATATTTCAAGCCAAGCCTTCCTTCTATTTATAACAGATTTTTATAACAACATGTAATCGATTACACGCACCAAACAATCAATAAAAATGCATTAAATAATCGATTAAAGTGTCACTTAATCGATTAAAGTATTCAAGGCTCCATTCTGGGTTTCACAATGAACAAGATAATCGATTAACCCGAGTTGTAATCTATTAAATCAGAAAAGTTTTATTTCAGAGACAGTATGTGTAATCGATTACGAATATCAGTAATCGATTAAAGCAATGAAGCAAGATTTTTCAAATAGCCTATGTAATCGATTACAAATAATGGTAATCGTTTAACACAACAATGCACAACATTCATTTTACACTATGTAATCGATTACAAGAAATGTGTAATCGATTAATATATTCATTAAAGCTTTTCCGGTTTTAAACAGGAACCAAATAATTGATTAATCCGTGGTGTAATCAATTAAAATGTTCATCAAAGCTTTTCCAGTTTTAAACATAAACTAAATAATCAATTAATATGCTATGTAATCGATTAAAACAGTGAAATTACATTTTTCCAAAAACATTACTCAATTAATTCCTTTTTCAAAGTAAAAGTAGCTTTAATTTTTTAATGAAAACATTTAAGCATGTTAATGATTATATGCATGTAATGCAAGGATCAAAAGATTGGCCTCTCCTACACTTCACTTGAAATACAATCTTCAAGGCATGTGAAAAGCTCAAAACATTCTTCTAATTCATAGGCTTCATTCTTCTTGTTTCTCCCACTATATCCAACACAAAGCATCAAATATCTATTTTCAGTTATCGAAATTTCAGGGTGTTACAATTTCTTCCCATGCAATGAAGATTTTCTTTGCTTTTCCCTCTTTATTTGCTTTCTTCTCACCTAATTGCTTCTTAAAAAATATAGGACATTCAGATTTAATATGGCCTTGCTTACCACATTCAAAGCAGTTGTAGTTAGTGTTGTTGGTGTTGTCACTCTTTTTGTTGAACTTGGTTAACTTTCTGTTTTTGTTCTTCTTCATGAATTTGCTGAATCTTTTGACTATTAGGTTCATATTCTCATCACCTTCATCTTCACTTGAGTCTACTTCTTTTTTCCACATTTGAGGATGCAACTTTCAAGGCAATACTCTTTTGTTTCTTGTCTTCATCTTCTGCATGTGTTAATTGAGACATTTCTAATTCATACTCAAGTAGCTTACCAACTAGTGCAACCATGGACATCTTTGATAGATCTTTAGATTCCTTGATGTTGTAACATTTGGTTGCCATTGTCTTGTTAGGCATTTCAAGATCTTGATGTTTAATTCTTCAGCATCAAATGTCTTTCCAAAACCAAGAAGATGATTTACAATGTGAGTGAATCTGATTTGGAGTTGAGATATGTTTTCAGTTGTGTTCATCTTGAACATCTCATACTCATGAATCAAGGCATGCTTCCTTGATCTTCTAACTTCATCTATACCTTCATGAGTAATTACTAACATTTTCCACATCTCCTTAGCACTCTTGCACCTAACAGTCATGAAAAATTCATCAGATGATAATGTAGAGGTTATCATATTCTTTGCTTTAAAATCGTGTTGAATTACTTTCTTTTATGCATCTGTCATCTCATCCCATTCTTTGGGAATCATTTCATTATTAATAGTTTTGATTGGAATCAAAGAACCTTTTTCTATTGCATTCCATGCACTAGGGTCATTTGATTGGATAAATATCTGCGTTTTATTTTTCCAAAAAAATGAAATGCTCTCCTTCAAACATCGGATGACAATTGAGGGAGGCACCCTCTTTGAAGGTAATTTGTGTAATATTCATTTTCTTTGAAAAAAGATAGTAATCTTGAATAACACTAAAGAACCTGCTCTAATACCAATTGAAAACAATATGAATAGCACACAATAATCAAGAGGGGGATGAATTGGTTTAAACTTGGTCTTTTAAAAATCTTTAAAGAATAAGAGTAATCAAGATCATATCATAAATGAACGAAGAATGCAACAACCAATCAAACCACTCAACTCAAGAATGCAATCACAAAACTTTCACTTGTTGAATAAGAAATGTAGCACCAAAGAACCACAGATTATGACAGCAAGAGCAAATTTGAAAGAAGTATTCAACATAGTGAATTATACTTGTTTACTTCTCACGCTTGAGAAGTTACATCTAGTTCTTCCAACCACAAAGGTTAGAGTTCCACTAATAACAAATTGTTCTTACAAGCTTTTTACACAACCACTCTTAATCAAACATAGATTAAGAACGAGACTTCTAACACTCTTAGAATCTTTGTGATCAAGACGTAGAGATCACCCACCTATACTCTTACCCCTAGGAACAACTATCCTAGTAAAGCTTTGAGAAATCCTATGTTATTAATACAAAAAGAATCTCAAAAGAATACACATCAAAGTGTAAAGAAAGAAACCACCTTTGATCAAATAGATGATGAATGCAAATGATTTACCAGACTTGGATTGAAAGGTGGAAGAAGTTACTTCAGAATGAAATCTTTGAATCTTGAGGATTTTAGGACTTTACAATATTTAGAACTTGAAACCTTTTCTTGCTCAAAAAGCTAATGAATGTACTTTGTAAATTTTGTTGTAATTTTCCAAAAACACCTAACAGCTTATTTATAGAAATCAGTTTGTAATTGTCAGAATTGATTAAAACACTAATGTAACCGATTAAATACTCTTATGTAATCGATTATTGACACAATTAATCGAATAAGTGTTCTTGAACTTTCTGGAAAATATTTATGAGCAAAGTAATCGATTATCATAGAAAGTCTTATTTCAAAAATGTGTCAAGTAATCGATTACCGCCATATCGTAATCGATTATCACAGGAAGACTTTATTCTGTGATTGTGTCGATTACAATATTACTGTAATCGATTAAAGTGTTCTTCAAAGCTTAAGTAATAGATTATCATATTCTAGTAATCGGTTAAAGCAGTGCGAAATAGTTTTTCCAAAACTTAAACTTTGAACACTTGGCCTTTTTTATGCAATCATGAAAAGAAAAGCTTTTTCACAAAACTTATGCTTTTATGAAAACCATGAATGCAAGACTATGAATGATGTTTATGCAATGCAATAGATCATAAGATGGAACACTTAGACATCTAAAGATTACATATGTCTTCAATTGAATAGGCATGTAAAAGCTAAAACACATCCATGACTAAGAGCCTTAGCATCTTGATCCTTTCAAGCTCCCCCTATATCTAACAATTGGAAGATGGAATCAGAAACTCTATATCATCCAGTCGTAGCACAGAAGCTGCAACGTACAATCCACCTCTGGATGGTCCTCAAGAAGAAGAGAACCAACTTGACACAGTATATGAAAGAATCACCCAGAAATCCAAATCATTGGTGATCTAACAAAAAGAGTCCAAACAAGAGCACCTCTCAGGCTTCATGATCATACTATATTGATCTCTAAAATTGAGCTCAAAAACATAGATGAGGCAATGCAAGATAAAAACTCGGTTAAGGCCATGCAAGAAGAGCTCGACCAGTTCCAGAAAAAGGATGTATGGAAACTACTTGAGCTACACAAGGACAAGAAGGTTATTTGGGATAAGTTGGTACTCAGAAACAAACTGGACAAGAATGGTAAGGTTGTGAGAAACAAAGAAAGGTTAGTTGATAAAGATTACTTAACACAAGATGGTGTTGACTATACTGAAACTTATGATCTAGTACATCATCTTGAAGCAATATGCACTTTTAATCCATTTGTTGCTTATAGCAATATGAAGCTATATTAAATGGTTGTAAAAAGCGCATTTATCAATGAACTCATCAAAACAAGAATGTGAAAAAGCTATTGATGAAATTCAATATGGATGATTACTCCAATGTATCCAATCCTATATCTTAGATTGGACAAAGAATCTAAGGAGGTGGATGAAGCCCAATATAGAGCTTTGATTGGGTCTCTACTATATCTTATTGTGTCCAGACATGACATCATATGAAAGATAGGGCCTTGAAGCCCGAAGACATGTGAAAAAAATAAAATTTTTCAAGCGGAAACACACATACCACACAAGAATCATTCTTTAGGACATAGATGTTACCTTGTTTATATTTGAAATTTGATGATCAAGGATAGGCTTGAAGATACAAGCCCTCTAATGTTGATTCACACCACTTCTTGTCAAGACTCAAGAACACTTCTTGAAGGCTACCAACAAACACCAAAGGAGGCAGGCTAGGCACACCAATGGAGAGGAAGAAGGTTAGGTTTTAAAGTGTTTTTACTTATCTAAGAGGCTCACCAATAAATGATATTTGTGGCTGAATTTTCAGCCAGAACTCACACAAAGGGGCACGTGAAAATAGAGGAAAGTAGATAAGGTTTTTTCTCTAAAACTATGGGAGAACTATGATCACAATAGCACACTTTATAGAAGAGTTTAAGTCAGATTTTTAACCAAAAATTCTGATCATGAAGCATCCCATACGTGAAGAAAATATAGAGTTGTTGCATTTCAAAAATTGTCAACAACCTCCTATCTTATCTCCTAAGACCAAGTCAATTACTTGAGATTTATTTTTGCCAAATGATAATCATATATCAGCCGTATGTAAGCCCCTAATCAGCCCTCAAACTTCTTCCTAAAATCTAGGACATGATCATGATAAGATACTAGTTGAATTCAAATTCAAATCTAGCTTTTATCTTCTCCTTTTGATATGAAACTAACTGCTATAGTTAATTCATATTTAAATTCAAAATTTAAATTATCAAATTTAAATATTAGGTAATTAATTTAACTATTTAAATTAATTAATAATGTCTTGGACTATCCAAGCCCATTAACTCCATTCATGCGCCCCTCTCTCTTTAAGATAAGTATCCAAACTCTTTCTTGGGCCAACAACCATTATTAGGCCCAAAACCTTTAATGTTATAATTTCATGACAATAAAGTGTTAGTGTGTGACCCATTAGGCCCAACATAGCTACTGACATAAATGAGTTTGGGCCCAACAAGGCCACTACTCATTTAATGACAATACAGAGCACTAGCAATGCTTTGTTGCCCCAGAACTAGTTAGGTAAATGACAAGATCATCCTATTAAATATATTTGGTTTTCATATGTATTTCCTTTCGTATCGGTTACCTTCCTATAAAACCTAGGGTAAGGAAACGTATCAGCCCTTGAGGTCTAGGGTAAGCTTTAATACGAAATAGGGAGTCTCCAATTTTACTGACTCTAAAGGCAAATTAACTCATGATTTCTTTTACTATGCATAGATTCCCGAGTCCCCTAAATGTTATCTCGATTTCTCTGATTTACAGATAACCTAATCTCTCACATAGATTTGACGAATTCCTTCAACTAGTCACCTTAGACTCGTGTTCTTTCAGGACATGCCCAAAGGTATACCTATGTGTCTCCATGTTTCAGGTAGACGAGGTATACAATCAAAGCATGTCTTCTAGAGCACAGTCTAGGTGAAAACTTCTGGTCTAAGGAAAGACACACCCAAATAATAAGAGACTACTCTAATGATACTATCTGTGACATTTCCTCATAAAGTCTCTTTGTGGGTCCGTTCAGTGCAAGCTATACCCTTATAGGTCCACCCACGACTTTAGCTAAGACATCTCCATGTCTTTAGCTCATGAGGTCTTTACCTTGTATCTGCATACAAGTAGTTAAGCCGTGCTAGTCTTACCCAAAATCACTGATCCCCATTCTCAGTGTCTCTAGACTAGGAACTTAAAATTTAGGAGTAGACATCTGGTATCCTTGAATCCTCATGATCGTGATCCCATCACTGATACTCAAGAGATACCTATTCTATTCCAAGGGTTTTATCCAGTTACTCATATATTAATAAAGATATCGAGACAGAATTTGAAACAAGATAAAGAACGCTTATAATTTATTGATGACAATATGAAAAGTACATGTACGTCCTAATCTAATGAAAATATTGTCCCTAGGACATCCATATACTAACATCATGTTCACTGTATGCTTGTGTGCAAGATTTTAGAAATAACCAAGGGAATTCCACTTAACTATTTTTAAAATAATCTTTAGATATCTAGTTGGTACTTCTAACCATTGTTTTTTCCTTAAGAAAAGGAAAGATGTAAGACTGATAAGTTATTGTCATGATGATTATGTTGGAGAAAACTTGAAAGAAAAACCACAAGTGGAAGCCATCACTTCATTTGTGGCAACTTGGTAACTTGGATATGCAAGAAAAAAGGATCGATTGCACTGTCCACTGCTGAAGCAAAATACATATTTGCTACACGTTGTTGTGCTCAATTGCTTAGGATGAAGAATTAGCTAGAAGATTACATCATCCATGAGAGTAACATTCCTATCTTTTGATACATAAAAGTTGCTATTAGTCTTTCCAAACATCCTACATTGCATTCAAGGGAAAAACATATAGAGATTAAACATCACTTTATAAGGGACCATGTTTAGAAAGGGGACAATGGACCAAAATTTGTACCCTCTGATGATCAACTTGTTGATATATTTACAAAACCCTTTACTGAAGAAAGGTTGATTTTGTTACGAAATACTTGGAATGGTCTTTATAAATGAATGATTTAATGTTTATATGTTGATCAATCTAACTCAACATCCGGAAGACCTATCGTCCAACAACTCTAAGTTAATACATTTGATCATATATGTTTCACGTTCGTCCAATGTATGGATGTTGTCATATCATCAATGTAAGGACTGTTATTTTCGACGCTTAACCCCGCGCGATAGCGCGGGGATTCAGGTCAGAAAACCCTGCTAAGGGTGCGGCGCCGGTGGAGTCAGGATTGGCGCTGGTGGCGCTAAATGTAATAGCTTGACTTCGTAAGTATAAGTTAAGCTTAGTTAAGCATGAATCTAAGTTTTATGGTGGTTCTGGCATATGGCGCGACACACTTGGGGTGCGGCGCGATGCGCGCCATATGTGTATATAGGGCAGATGATTCTGCCATGTCACGCGAGTAGCGTGGGAGTCCACGCGAGTCGCACCACAGCTGCTGGAGGTTGGCGCGAGTCGCGCCATGATGGCGCGAGTAGCGCCATAAGTGTTCCAGGAAGTCTGTTTGGCACTGGAATGTGGCGCGGGTAGCGCCATATATGGCGCGAGTAGCGCGGGAACGTCGGCAGAACGAGAATTTAAAGGCCAAAAACGCAAAAGGGAGAGAAAAACTCAGCCTTTCTTCTTCCTTGGACCTCCAAACCTCCATTGATGACTTTCCAAGCTTTTATGAACCTCAGATGCTAGCTTAAACACTTCCCTG
>PYAF01002040.1:40365-54110 GCA_007407185.1 Glycine tomentella
CCTGTTACCTGTCTTATTTGTGTTGATGTTGATAAACTGGATCAGCAAGGACATGGTTTTATAGTTCTGTTATGCGATTCCGTACATAATGTATCAAGAAAACGATTCTATGCTTCCGCTATTGTTTATATATGGGATACAATGCGATAATCTGATATTATTAATGCTAACACGTCGGAGGCCTACGGGGTGTTACAATCAACATTGTGTTCTTTAAGTTGAAACACAACATTTTGGGTAACAAAAATGTTGTAGCACTTTTTGTTGAGTCAGCTCTTGATTGATAGGCCTCATGATTGCATTTCCAAAAGCCCACAAAGTCATTTCACCTTCAAAGGATCTAAACTACCATTTTTCTCTTTAACCAAACACTTCATAACCCCCTTACTCCTCAGAGAAAACTCTTGTTTTCTTTTCTTGAACCCTAAACACAGAAAGATTCAACCTTTCATCATGTCTAGTGGAAGTGAAACCTCTAAGTTCACTCCATCACGATGCACATTGAGAATGAAACTATCATTCATATCGAGCACTTCTTTGATGTCAACTACCTAGAAAGCATCGGTTTAAACTTGCATGAAATTATGTTGTGTTGGCATAAGAGGTTTCTACAAAGATGTTCAAACTATACAAGAAAGGTCACTTTATCCATGGAGACCATTGCCCAAGTCACTGGATGCATGAGGGAAAGGAGCATGTATCACAGTAACTAGGAAAAGACCTATGAAGAGCATGTTCCAAGGGAACTATATAAGGATAACTTCTACGAGGTTAAAGACCAAAAGAAGGTGGTGTAAAACTTGTTGTGTGATCTGTTATGTCTAGATGACCATTGACACCTACCTTATATTTTGACGATTAACAAAGAGTATAAATTGTGGATATATTAACGTGTTTATGACCAGTGGACAAGATGAACTTTACTAAAGGACTTGAATGTTATCTAAAAATCTCATCCATACTCAAAGAGGGTTTTTTTATTAATTATTAATCAATGTCCAACGTGTTATAAAGTCAAGAGCGTCCACTTGTTATATCAATAAGTATTATACACTGAGTATGATCAACACTCGCGTCCAATTGGGACAAGTCTTATACATACTTCTATTATGTCCAACATAGTAAGAAAAGGTTATGTTGACCAAAAAGGGAAGTACATGTATTCTCTCTCACAAAAATTCATTTTTCCTCTCTTTATTTGAATTGTTATCATTTGAATTTAAGGAAAGGACAAAATAGAAGAGAATAGAAGTCTACACATAATATTCCTCAAGGGTCGCTTTCGTCGAGGACAAGGAGAACATGTAGTTGTTTGTACTTTTGTTCTTTTCCTCTTAAATAAGAGCGTGCGACGTAGCCTTATTTTCCAATGTGAAAAAAGGTCATTTCAAGGACTCAACACCAATCAAATAACAGATCTTTCACTAAAGTCTATAAATGGAAGACTTTATCCAAAAAGAAAGACAACAAAATTATTATGAGGAAACGAGAATAACTTTGAAGTAAAACTCTGTAGAAATCACTAGAAAATTCATTTAATCTTTCATTGTTTATCCTTTGCTAAACAAATTACATTGTGCTTGAGCTTTATTGTTTATCCACTCATTGAGTGTTATTGAATACTTGTATCCATTCAAACTGTTGTTTGTGAAAGCCAGGAATGGCTTAGTGTTAAACAATACTTGGGTTTTCTTGTATTCTAGGGGAATCTAAGATAGTGCCAGAAGTGGATAGAAGAATACTTGTATAGCAAGGAGTGGCATGACATAATACTTATCTTTTAATCAAGTTTTAATTAGTGGAACCCTTTACTATTGTGTAAAGGACAACTAGACATAGCTCTATTTAAGTGAACCGGTATAAATCAAGTGTTTCTATGTCTCTTCTTAACAATTTTATTAAGTATTCTCTTAGTGATTTGTATCATTCGTTTCGTACCAAGTGTTTGCTTGACAAACTATTTTAGAACTTTGTTTTGCATAGTTATTGGACAATTAAACTTAGCTTTATTAAAACATGTTTTTTTTCAATGGATGACTCAACATATATATATATATATATATATATATATATACATATTTGTCTGAACCTGTGATAACACTTTGAAGTCATTATCTTTGATTAATTACACTATTCAACCCCTTTTCTAGTGTGATTTTTGTTATTTCATGATCAAGCAAAGATTTAGCGAAATGTCTACAATAAGAGTATTTTGCACTAGATCAAAGGACTCTATATCAAACCTGCACAATTTTTTTCTTTTTCATCTGATGGAGAACATACCTTTTGATTTACCTCACACCATCTACGTCAACATTCTTCAAATCACCAAGAATCTGTGTGACCTTGAAGACATCTATTATGCTACATTGGTCAACAAACCTTTTTGGGAGCAAGGAGTTTATTAAGCTTTTAATGATATAAACGATGGATCCAAAAATGAGATTATGGTAAAAGGGTGATATCCAAGCAATAGAACTTTGGATCAGTAAAAATCAAGTCTATGAGGTTGGAGATCAACAGAGCCCCAAGAGATATACCACAAGTGGAAAAATAGGAGATTGTCAAAAGAAGAAAAAAAAACATAATAGAAGTGTTCTAGCTACTAATGGTGATGCTTTATTGAAATTTGGCATAGCCAACAGGATAAACAAAATCATGCAAGAAAGGACCACCAAGAAGAAAACCAGATGCCAAACTCAAAAGGAAGAAGAAAAGGAAATGCTCATAAAAGTACAAAGAACACAGAAAATATAAAATGCGTCCATTGCTCCTAACTAGTGCCCAAAGACTACTCCCACAAAGAGCGGTCCAAAAACGTTGGTTGAGAAGAAGAACACCAATCAAAAGCTAATGGACTTGAGAGAAATGAACGAAGATGAGGTCACTCAACTTCAAAGGAAGAGTTAACCAAAAGTTTAACAACAAGCCCCTAATGAAAATATAATGAACACTTATGCAAATAACCAAGAGAGGGGGGGTGAATTGGTTTTACCTCAGAGTTTTTAAAAAAATCCTTTCAAATATGTAACAGTGGAAGTCTTTTAGAAGGATCGCATCAATCTAAAAACCAATTAGGAAAACAGTTTACTTCTCCAATCAATTTACTCCTGTGCAATGACCAAGTTTGTATGACAAGTAATTTCTATACTTCAAGAATTAAATGCAAGACAAACTGAAATATAAAAGCACAAAAAGTTTATACTAGTTCACCTCTCAACCCCGTAGGCTACATCTAGTTTTCTTCCAACCAAAATCTTGGTTAGAGTTCCATTATAACAAATATCTTTAGCTTTACATATGATCTCTCTTACCCTCCCTATGTAAATTCAAAATCTATATCCTATAGACTTTTCAAAAGACCAAGAACCAGATATCCCCTTTTTGTTCTTCCCTCTAGAAACCCTTTCTAGAAAAGCTTTAAAGATTACCAACGTTATATGGAAATATCAAACAATTTCAGAATAGAAATATACTAGAACTTCAAGCTTAAGGTACAAGAAAGATATCACCTTATAATCCTCAGAAACAACAATGAAATGAATGATTCAACCTGAGATTATGTGTAGAAGATGATAACTAGAATTTCTTGAAATCTTTCTTTAAGAGCAAACTTGAGAAAACTTTGATCTATGAGTTACAACACTTAGAACTCATGTAGATCCCATTGATACTCAACAGCTATGATTATCAACCTTGATTCTGACTTGGGTACTCAAGAGAATTGTAGGAAAATGATTTTACTAATTTGTACGCTTTTGATATTCTCCCTCTCAATGAGACTCAACTTTTCTATTTATAAAAAAAAAACTGATTTAACTAACTGTAATCGATTATTTCGTCAATGTAATCGATTATTTTAATTATTGTAATCGATTAATTTAACCAGATAATAGATTAAAGTGTTCATCAGGAATCTAGGATTTTGTCAGAACAATTTAATCAATTAAATCGACTTGTAATTGATTACTCCAGATGAACCAAGTTTTTCAAAACACTTAGTAATCGATTAAACAACCAAATAATCGATTAACACAGACAATGCCTAAAACTTGACAATGCATATTTAATCGATTACGAATATCTGGTAATAGATTAGACCAGATCAACATGTTGTGTAAAATTATGTAGAAGCTCTGGTAATCGATTAAATACCCAAATAATCGATTATCACAGGAAGTTCCAAAAACTGTGAAGAGCTTATTTAATCCATTACGATTAAGTGGTAATCGATTAAAATGTTCATAAGACTTTTACCAGAAACCAACACAAGCTTGTAATCGATTATTTTACCAAAGTGATCGATTAAAGCAATGAGAAATTGTTTTACATAATTTCTAATAGCCTTTATAAATCATTACTTGATTGATTAACACTATATGATTAATTCTCATTATATGAATGTATGAATGCATGAATAATAAGGATTATAAAGCTTTATCTTGATTGACCAAGCTTAGAAACAAATTACAAATGCCATCAATTAAGATTGGGCATGTAAAACATCAAAACCATTTGCTTCTTTAACTTGGAATCCTTTGCTTCAGCTGCTTGATTCTAACAATCTCCTTCTTGATTCTAACACCTAATATCCATAAGAATCATAAGATTGCTAGAGAGCCCAATGCCAAAGAACCTACTATAATCTCTCTTTTCCAAGGAATATGAAAACCTAAGCAACCCATGCTAACAAAGTTGTTATTAACAAAAACATGGACGCAACCCTCTCCTTCTCAGGAATTAGTAAGTGTTGATGTCTCAATTGATGACATCGATGCTCATATTTCTCCTCAAAGACATCGCCCATCTACCCCTCCTCATCAGCATCCACCTCCATCTCCATTAAACTTGCCTAAGTGAATACAACACCTCGTCAAACATGGTTAGTTGAGTGGAAACCATGGAGTTCAACTCCCAAGAAGAAAGTCTTATCTTCTTAAGCAAGGTTGAAAAAGAGATTTCTAGTTGCTTATTTCCCTGAGAACATGCAAAATTTCTGCAAGCCGAATGAAATCATAAAGAGAGTTGTTTAAGAACTTGTCCAATGTATATCTTTGTTTCTTCGATACCTTGGATGAGGTATGATTATCAACATGTTCCATCTGGTACTTATAATGTGTTTCCTATTGATGCAATAGTAGCATTGGACACTCTTTCCTAGATACGACCAGTGTATCCCAACCTTGTAATGATGGAACCTCATTGGTTAATTAGTGGCACTCAACAATGTGTGTGTCTTGTCTCTAAAGAAGAAAGAGAAGAAAAAGAAAAAACCAAAAGCTCTCTAGATTTTATAAATTCTTCCACTTTTTCCAAGCACAACATCGATCCATCAGTGGAATGTTAGCCTCCACAAATCAAATGGGAGAAAAAAAACAACATATTGACACCCATCATAAGATTTCTTCCAGTCAATCATGTTGATATTACTCTATCTGGTCCAGACCTAACAAATATTGGTTTGATTCTTTCACAAATGTACATCTTCAATGAAGCCATTACCAATCCACAAAATCTTCACATTAATAGGACAACTAACATAAAGATGGTCCCTAATCGTTGTTGCACAAGATTTCCTGTTTGTGATGAATGAAAAAAGAAAGGATTCCAATTGTACTTCAACAAAGAAAATCCTTGTAGACAATAGAAGGTGGAAATACTCAAGTATATTTTAAGGAATTGGAAATCACTTTTCAATGGCAAGAATCTTACAAAGAAACTAGATAGTTTTGATGCTAGAACCTTTTAGAATCAAATTATTTGGGATGACACCCTCAAAGCCTCTTCATTTGGGTATGATGGCAGTGACAATACAGACCACAAGGATTATATCCAAGTGTTGTGTTCAATCAAGACGTATCATTTTAATATTGCTTGTGTATGCTTTGTCACTGACATAGAGGATGATGGTTTCACATTCAGGATGAAAGGACTCCCAATCATTTTTCATCATATTCGAGGTTAAGTGATTTCCACTCTATTGAGTGATTTGAATCCGTGTATTCATTTAAACATTGTTGTTTGTGAAAGCCAGGATTGGCTTAGTGTTAAACAATACTTAGGTGTCTTAAATTCAGGGGGAGTCTCAGGGGGTGTCATAAATGGCTTTGAGAATATTGTTATAGTCAGGAGTGGAAACACAAAATACTTGTTGTAGCAAACATTGATTAGTGGAAACTTTTACTAGTTTTTAAGGGATAACTGAATGTAGCTCTATTTGAGTGAACCAGTATAAACTTAAGTATTTCTACTTCTTTCCAAAGCTATTCTATTAGTATTCTCTTGTGATGATTTTAATACACTTCATCACACATGTCTGCTTTTGAAAAACCTTTATGAAAACTCTATTTTATCAACATTGGATGATAGTCCTTTTTTTCAGCAAAATTGTATTTTAATCACTATATAATACCTTGAATTACTTGTTTTTAAGCATATCTTCCTGTGGAAAAAAATTCTTTGCGAAATGTTTTCATATTTATCTACAAACTATTCAACCGCCCTTCTAGTGTGTATATGTTATTTGAGTTGGCATCAGAATTTGCCCTCACGGGTTAAGTATTTAATAATACAAAGGAAAAGATTTAGCCAAAGAAAGAAATGGAAGAAGGATATGCTACCAACAAACCACCATTGTACAAAGGATTCAAATACGACAACTAGAATGAAAGGATTATTGCACATTTTGAATCCATACACATTGATCTGTAGAATGTTATAGAAAATGGAAACTACATCCCATATGATGTTGTGCTAAACGAGATCCCCAAAAGCCAATGTACATAAGAGCAAAAATAGAGATTTCTACTCAACTCCAAAGCTTGAAATGCTCTACTGTGTGCTCTCTCTAAAAAGGGACACACCAAGTTACATAACATGAAAAGTGAATGTGGGACACACTAGACATAACATATGAAGGGTTGTTACAGGTAAAGAGGAACAAGGTAAGTCTCATTCACACATAAGTATGAGTTATTTACTATGGAGGAAGGTAAAGACATATAATTTATGTTTGGACGTTGCCATAAAATTTAAAACAATTGGTCTCTTTATTTTTTTTACCCGAAAGTTCCAAAAGGTCAAAGAAATTGCAATTCATAAAATCTAACTATAAGCCATGTAATCAACACTATATTTACAATTTTGTTTTTATAAATTTATTAGATATGCATTTCTACAATTAAAGAGATCAATAAACTACTAAAAAGCATATAAATGGACTTACTTGAATAGTAAATAAAAAAGTGCATATAAGATGCCAAACAAAGGGAAAATAGAGTTGTCGTGAGAAAGAAGTATGATGGTGAATGATTTGAATGAGAAGATGAAAAAAAAATGGAAGGAGGTTAAGGGTTTTCTCTAGAGAAAACTTATGGGTGAAATTGTATGAATGAGAAAATAAAAGAAAATGAGAAGTTAAAAGGAGGGAAATGTTTCGGTTAACCTTGGTTTTTGAATTCTTGGCCATGGTGAGTAGTCAATTTTCCACAAAGATTGTGGTACATCTAATCCAATGAACTAATGTCCATTTCGCTACAATGAGTTGTCAATTCACTATAGCAAAAATGGAGTCATAAATTCAAATTAAATAGGTGTGATCCCATTGGCCAAATATATTTCATACCATTTTGCTTCAGCGAGTTGTCAATTTGCTTTTGGTGAAAATAGGTAGAAATACTTAGCTTAAATATCAATTATTTACAATTTAAAAAAATTTATTTTTTATTTGTTTCTATTTTTTAAATGGTTTGCCATCATAATGCTCTCGCTATGGCAAAATTCTTATCCGTCAAAGCAAGCTTTCATGTAGAGAGTTCCTTTCCTATGTGAGTCAATTTCACTATGTTGAAATCCCTCTCCACCAAAGCGAATTGACTTACAGTGGTTACCTTTTGTCTGAAAATCCATTCATCAAGGTGATACCCTCTTTGCCATGGCAAATGTGTGAAATCTCAACACATCAAGACAAATGAGGTCAAATTGTTATAGCAAGTTGTCAATTCATCAGGGCGATTCTTCCTCTAGCACTCCTACCTCAAATAATGCCAAAGATTAAAAGTATGATAAATTCAAAACAAAATCAAATCAAAAATAAAAACAAACCAAAGCCTTGGGTTGCCTCCCAAGTAGTGCTTCTTTAACATTACTAGCTTGATGCATGGTAGGAGATTTAAAGATCTCATTCTTTGATGCCCTTTGGATTTTCCACAATTACAACCCAGAATGTCTTGCTATTCTTCTCATCTAGCTATTTTACCAATTAGCCTACTTGGAACTCCAAGCTTTTAATGGATATTTCAATTCTCTTATGGTTGGAAATAGATACTTGCATGAATTGAATAAAGGTTTCCTCTAATTTACATGTCTTCTCGTGAAAGTTATGCCTACGCATAGCATTAGAACAACTTCTTTCCTCTTGACCTATAGTTGGATGAGGTTTGTATCCTTGATTGTTGTAGTTCCAATATTTCACTTTCCTTTGATTGTTCATGTACTGAAATTCCTCTTGAATCATGGCACGTTCATTGGTTGCATGGCCACCTCCACAAGATTCACAAACATAAAATTTAATTTTAGGAGTAGAGGCAGATGTTTCAAGCTTAAACTGCTGAGGAAGATCAGTAATTTGTTGTGTAAGCTCTTCAATTTTCCTAGTCATCAACTTTTGTTGGGCTAAAATACCATCTTGGGTATTAATTTCCAACAATCTCTTTGAGGGAACCATAGATACCCTCTTAAATCTTAAATTCATTAGAATTCATAGCAATATATTTTCAATGATATATCTCTATAGCCTCTCTTGGAGTTTTGAGAGAGATTTTCCCACCAACTGAAGCATCAAGCATAAGCTTACTCTGAGCTCTCAATCCACCTACAAACATTTTGATTTGGAAAGCTTCATGAAAACCATGGGTGGGAGTTTGCCTCAGCAAATCTTTAAATTTTTTCTAAGCTTCTTTAAGGGATTCATCATATGTTTGCTAGAAAAGGGATATAACAACCTCAGGAAGTACTTGTGCAGGAACATGGCTACCACATCATCCCACCTAGACAAGTTGTTGGGAGGAAAGGATCTTAACCATGAGTCAGCACCTCTAGCTAAGGAAAAAGGAAAGTGAAAAGCCTCATCTAACAAATGGTTGATCTTCACAGTGTTGCATATGTCAATGAAGTATAAGGATGTGTATATGGATTCTTATGACTATCCTCATGGAATTGATTGTTGTAAATGAGATGTATGAGGGTTGGCTTTATCTCAAGGTTCACCATATTGGTGAATGCTAGCCTTGCAATTGTGTATGTAGCATGACCCTCTAGAGTAATCCTTGGAGGATGAGTTTCTTCAGCCATATTTCCTTCTTGCTTCTTTTTTATCTTACTCTTCTTTAGTGTCTTTTCAATTTCTAAATCAAAAATCAAGTGTTCCTTAGATATGTTGCTTCTTAATGTCTAAGACCTACACATGTAACAAGCTACACATTCTAAGAAACAAATTTAGTTTACAAGAATCAATTGAATTAAAGTATCAATAATCAATAAGAATGAAAGAATGAATGAAATATAAGTTTAAAAGAATGTAATTTAAACTAGCTAAAAGAAAACGAAATTTGTCAATTTCCAAAATGTTGGGACACATTCCCCGACGATGGCATCAGTTTCTTGTTGTGTTTTAGCATGATGTGTTGCTAACACATCTTAGTTTTAGGCTAGTTTTAGGTTATATTTCAATTAAATCATTAGGAATTAGATTAGAATAAGTTAGTTTGTCATTTATATTTTATTATATCTCGTTTTATTACCAAAGTGTGTTTTCAGGGCCAAAAAGAGGAGATTCAAGCCAAAAGAAGAAGAAAAGCTAGTTGAAAGTCTCGAGCGGATCGCGCTATATCCCGCGCGAGCCGCTCCACAAGCAAAATACCAAGCCCCATCTCGAAGACTCCACGGGATCTGCGCAGAAGCCACGCTACCAGCGCCATTGAGTCGAAAGTCCCGCGCGATCCGCGCCAGGATCCGCGCGAGTCGCGCCACAAGGTCTAGAAGTAGCTTCTCATTCGTACAACCCGCGCGATCAGCGCAGAATCCTGCGCCATCAGTGGCATGAAGATTCTGTTTCCTTATTTAAAAAGATATGGTTCGAAATTGGCACAGAACAGGGGCTTAGTTACTTGAATTAAACCAATCTATAGAAGAAAGGCCTCTGAGACTGAAGAAACATCACTCATCATGAGATTTTAGCATTCTAAACCTCTGGAATTCAGTTTTACATAGAATCAAAGCTAGGTTACTGCAGAAAATGTTTTATTCAACAGCTTTGGTGTTCTGGAAGCCTATGTCAAGCTAAATTCTGTATTGTGGTTAGGCCAAGAACCGATGTGAACTCCTTTGTAATTTGACTGGTATTGAATGAGATTGTCATGATTGTTTTATTCTACTCTGTTCTTTATTGTTTTATTCTTATTTGGAATTGGCCATTCTATTTAAGTGCTGAGGGTTAGGATTCGCAATAGGGATGTTGGGATTCTAAATGCTGACCTAAGTAGGATAACAGTTGTTCATTGCCTAGGGATAGGGATGCGTGGCTGCAGAACCTTATAATATATTCTTTTAAATGCTTAACTTGATAGAATTCACTAAGGGATTAGGTTTTTGATTCAGGTTAAAGGGTTAATTCATTAAGGGATTAGGGGTTAACTAAATTAGAAAAGATTTATTCTCTGAGCAATCAGAACAATTAACTTATGATATATTCTTTTAAATGCTTAGCTTGATAGGAATCGCCAAGGGATTAGGATTTCAATTCAGGTAAAAGGGTTAAATTACTAAGGAATTAGGATTTAACTAAATTTGGAGAGATGTATCCTCTGAGTAATCAGAAGTAATTGAAACTTGATAACCAGTTAAATGAAAGAGGTAGGAATCAAAGGGGATTGCATCCTGACCACAATCATTTCATCCATTGGTAACAACCAAATTTACTGTAATTTAAGTTCTTTAATTTCTGTCTTTATTTGCAATGATCAAACAACAACCAAATTCTTTCACAAATTCTTTCTTTTTACTTCCAATTGCTTAGACCTAGAATTACTGTGAATTTCACACCAATCCCTGTGAAGACGATACTTACTTACCCACTTTATTACTTGAAACGAGCGTTGCACTTCCCAGATTTAATAGTTGCTGTCCTCAGCAACAAGACACAATAGGCAAGTGAACCTAGTCTAATTGTATAAAGAAATAGTAAGTATAAAAATTATCGTATCCATAGAGACTATGTGCAACATAAAGGGAATGAACAAACAATTTTTACATGAATTTGTTGGATTTGTCAATTCGTTGAGGCAAATGTGTTAAGTTTCATTTTTTAGAAAATAAGGTTTCATTGTAGCGAGACTTCAATTTTCTATGGTGAAACTAAACTTTTTTGTTTGTTTTAAGCATATATTTATAGAGAAAATTAAATCAAACAAAGAAAAAAATATGCTCTTGTAACATCCAAATTTATACAAAAACGTCAAAAACTATTTTTTTTAGTTTCTCAAACCAGTTTATACAATTTATTAACAAAAACAACAATTATGTAGAAACATTCTAAAGAAAAACTAGGATAATGGCTCACAAAATAAGGTGTGAAAAACAATTATCAAGATACACTAGAATGATGAGTTGAAGTTAAATCAAAGTCAAAACATTGAAGGACTCTTAGATTGGTGCATAAGAATGGTGAAGTAAGAACATGTCTTCCATTCATGCACAATGAGGTTTCATCATAAGATTGGAGTTAGCAACATTAGAATGATGCATGGAAAAACATCATATATTCTATATAAGTTACAATTAATGAGGGTTCATAAGAAACCTGATGTTGTTAGTAGAAGAAGATACATAAAGCAACATCACATCTTCCATATGAATCACAATGATTAAGGATTCATCAGAAGTTTGAAGTTGATAGCATTTAAAGATGCATTTAGTTGAAAGCTGGTCCTTGAGAGATTTTGGTGTTAAACATCAAAATAAATCTATGAAGACTTTTAAAAGTTTGCACCAAGGAAAAATTAGACATAACATCAACAACAACCTACATAAGTCATTTGTACTGAAGTGAACTACTTCAGAAATATTGTGAAGAGTTGATCAACAGGATGAGTTATCTACATATTCATGTCATGAAGTCTTCTCAAAACGAACCTACATTAAAGTAGGTTATTTCTCACAAACATCATAATGAACTTTTCATAGACCTTCAGATGTTGCGCAAATTTGAACTTCAAAATAAAATACTTTAGCACAAATTCAAATCTGTCAAGTCAAGTACAACTTGAAATACAATAAATCACACTAGAATGTGGTAAGCCTGCCTACATTAAATCTGATTGCCCAGTTTTTCTAAATAAGCAACAAGGTGAAAGGAGGATAAGGAAGGAAGGAAAGCTAAAGAAGGCATATATTGCTTGGGAAGATAATGAATCAACAACATCCGGATTGTAATACCTTGAATTTCAAATACGTAACTAAGCCTAGGTTAAGCCCATGCTTAAAGATAAATGATGAGGCTTAGTATAATTAGAGGAAGGCTTGAGGAAGAGAGGAGGAAAATTGATTTTGGCCTATGGCGCTAACCGCGCGGCGTTTGGCGCGAGTCGCGCCATATGCACAAGATAGGCAGATTGGCTCTGCCATGTCACGCGGGTAGCGTGGTGGTCCACGCGGGTCGCGTGGGAAGTACTTAGGAACCAGGTTTCCTCTGGAGCTCCACGCGAGTAGCGTGGATGTTCACGCAAGTCGCGTGGATTGGCAGTAATGTGGCGCGACCAGCGCGGTAACTGGCGCGAGTCGCGTGAGAAGTTCGGGCAGCCTTAAATACCAAGGTCATTTAGGACGAAAATGAGGGAGAAGAAAGGAGAGAACAGCCATTGATGAGTTGCAGAGCTTTTTAGTTCCTTCATTGTCCGTTTAAACACCTCTGACCCAACTGAGAAAGTGATCAGAGCCCCGAGATAAGTGTTTTACCCCGATTGATTCGTGAGAATCGTCGATATATAGGGAGATGGGATTTCTCTAAGAGACCCTTGAGAGCTCGGAGTTTAAAGGTGGAGGAAGCCTTGATTAAGCTAGCTATCTGAGGGAAAGTGATTCCCTGGTACTTCTGAACATCGCAGAGGTAAGAAACTCGAGCTCTAACCGTTGGTTCTGTTTATTGAATTCTGAGGTTGGGGTAAACTTGAGGGGTGTTTTTAGAGGTGTTTGAGCCGTTATTCGGCTAGAACTCTGTAGAGTGTTATACTCAGATGGGTATTCTGAGGGAGTTAGAGCCTTGAATCATCATTACTGATGAAGTTTGATTTTGGCTCTGAGTCAGTATTAGCAGAGATAAAAGGTTGACTAGATGACTAGTCTGGACCTTAGAGCAGTTGACAAAGTTGCTTATGAGCATGTATAGATGAGGTTTATGAGGTTAAACTGCTGATACTGAGAAATGAGATTTTGAAAAGGCTTAAGCAGGAAATGCTTTGTATGAGCCTGATCAGAGTCCATGCAGAGACTCTGTAGCCTTGTATAGGCTGAGAAAGATCCTGTTAAGGATCAGATGATCACTTGTAAAGTGATTGGTTTATGTGTATAGAAAGGATGCGAGTTTCCTTTCGGTTGAACGGCTTAGAACCGTGTCTGATACACTATATGCCTGTTCTTGTGTAGGACGTGAGCGTGAGAGCTCAGGTGGTGTTGACCACGAGGCCGGGAGA
>PYAF01002040.1:54210-73071 GCA_007407185.1 Glycine tomentella
GGAAATACCTTCATGGACCCTGAGTTTACTGAGATTTTATATCTCACCCCGTTTGTGGGACATATGATGCAGGTGATTCATCAGGAGGAGCAGAGAGATCCCAAGGCAAGAAGCCTGTGCAGGGATAGCTGCTGTTTACACACTTTAGGCTAGATGATATGAGCATGTGGCTCTGATGTTTTGTACCTAGCCTGTAGTTTGCTTTTGTTATACCCTTAGGGGTTATCTGTACAGTTTTGTACCTAAGCAAAGATTATGTATATTCACCATATGAGATATGTACAGTGTATCTGATGATGACATTTGTTGATGTCACTCTTATATATATATGTGCTTCCAAACTGCTTATAACTCTGATTGTTTATTTGCCTGTCTGTGATTATGTCTGGTAATGACCCTCAGAATGAAGGGGGCGTTACACGGATCAGCTAGTGAGAATGAAGAAGAAGCAAATGTTTGTCTCACTTCAACTGTAAGTGATGATGAAGATTTCTCTAGTGCTGAATCTGAGGTTAATTCTTAATATGATCAAATTATTGATACTTTTCATGATATGCATAATGAGGCTCAAAGGCTAGCAAAATCAAATAGTAAGCTAAAAGGAGATCTAAGATGTCACATCACCAAACTTGCAGAAATGCAAAGTGAACTTTGTAAATTGAAAGAAGAAAATGAAAAAAATCTTTCAAGTTACAAGGCCAATGGTGTATATGTCCCTCTTCCTCTTCTAAGGTAGAAAAATGCAAAGTGTTACAAGAAGAGTTTGATGATTTCAAAAGAAGTCAAGGAGAAAAGTACATGTTACTACTTTCTAAAAATAGCTACTTAATTGATCTTTTGAAAAAGCTTTATAAAGGAAATTGCAAGTTAGCTGAAATATTAAGTGTGCAAAAATATCCTGGAGATATTTTTTGTTTGGGTTACAAACAAGGTTCAAAACCTATTGGAAAAACCATATTTGTACCACCAAAATAGAAGAATCAAAGGAGCTTTTATAAATCAAAGTTTAATCAAAATACTTACTTTGGAAAATCATCAAAAGTTGTAAAACTTGTAACTATTGCATGAAGAGAGGGCATGCATCTTAAGTGTTTTGCTAAAAAGTATTATGTTCCTAATGGAGAATGCATATGGGTACCAAAGAAAAAGAAAATAGCTAACCCCTATGGACCCAACCTTAATTGGGTACCTTTCTTTGCCACTTGATTTGAATTTTGCAGGTGTGTCTTAGAGCTAAATCATCACTATGGTATCTTGATAGTGGTTGCTCTAGACACATGACAGGTGACATATCCATGATTACAAATGTCAAACTAAAAGATGGATGATTTATCACTTATGGCGATAATAACAAAGGGAAAATAGTTGGAGAAGGAAACATAGGAGACAACATTAAGACTATAATCAGAAATGTTCTATATGTTGAAGGATTGAAACATAACCTCCTAAGCATAAGCCAACTATGTGATAAAGGATTCAATGTTTCTTTCAACGATAAATGTTGTTTGATCTGTGATAGTCAAAATGGTGAGGTTATACATGTTGGTAAGAGAAAGGGTAACATTTATGTACTTTCCATTGAGCATGCATTCATTCACAACACTAGTTGCCTAATAAGTAAAACTAATGATCCATGGTTATGGCATAGGAGGGCAACTCACTTAAACATGAATCATATGAATAAGCTCATAAGAAAAGACTTAGTCATTGGCTTACATAAGCTTAAATTTGAGAAGGATAAAATATGTGATGCTTGTCAAAAGGGGAAACAAACAAAAAAAATTCAAAGCAAAAATGTTGTTACTACTACTAAACCCATTGAATTATTACATATGGACTTATTTGGTCCTTCTAGAACCATGAGCTTAGGGGGTAATTACTATGGGTTTGTCATTATTGATGATTACTCTAGATACACATGGACTTTGTTTATAAGATCCAAGAATGATGCATTCACAGCATTTAGAAAATTAGCCAAGACTATTCAAAATGAAAAAGCTTGTAATATTGTTTGAATAAGAAGTGACCATGGTGGTGAATTCCAAAATGAAATTGAAAAATTCTGTGAAGAATATGAAATCAACCACAATTTTCTGCTCCAAGAACACATTAACAAAATGGTGTTGTGGAAAGGAAAAACAGATCCCTTGAAAAAGGTACTAGAACTCTTCTTAGTGAAACAAACTTGCCAAAACATTTTTGGGTTGATGCAGTGAATATTGTTTGCTACACCTTGAATAGACTTCACATAAGGCATCTTTTGAAGAAAACCCCTTATGGGTTGTACAAAGGAAGGAATCCAAACATTTCACACTTAAGAGCATTTGACTACAAATGTTTTATTTTAAATAATGTTAAAGATTCTCTTGGCAAATTTGATGCTAAAGCTGATGAAGGTATCTTTCTTGGTTATTCTTTACAAAGCAAAGCATATAGAATCTTTAACAAAATAACATTATGTGTAGAAGAATCAGTGCATGTTATATGTGATGATTCTAACACCTCTATGGAGGAAAAAGAATGTGATAATGATGCAGGACCAATAGAAGATGTTATGCAGTTTAATGAAAAGCTTAAACTTGACTCAAATGATAAAGTGGAACAATCACACCTATACAAGAACACAAGGATTGGAGAACTACTAAAGATCTTTCCCTTGACAATATTATTGGGGGAAGTATCAAAGGGAGTTTCTACTAAATCCTCTTTAAGAAATCTTTGTTGTACAATGGCTTTTGTTTCACAAGTTGAACCAAAAAGAATTGACCAAGCTTTACTTGATGAACATTGGATGATGGCTATGCATGATGAATTAAATCAATTTAAGAGAAATGAAGTTTGGGATTAGTTCCTAGACCCTCTTCTCACAAACCTATTGGCACCAAGTGGATTTTTAGAAACAAACTTGATGAAAGTGGTATCATCATAAGGAACAAGGGTAGATTGGTTGCTAAAGGTTACAACCAAGAGGAAGACATTGATTATGATGAAACATATGCTCCAGTTGCTAGATTGGAGGCCATTATGTTACTGCTTGCTTATGCATGTTTAATGGGTTTTAAATTGTTTCAAATGGATGTTAAAAGTGTATTTTTAAATGGCTATATTAAGGAAGAGATATATGTTGACCAACCTCCTGGATTTATTGACTTTAAACATCCTGATCATGTTTTCAAGGAATCTCATCTTACTGCAGTAAAAAGGATACTCAAATATCTCAAATCCACACCAAGAGTTGGATTATGGTATCCTAAAGGTACATCTACTAGTGTAATTGGATATTCTGATTCATATTTTGCAGGATGCAAATTGGATAGGAAAAGTACTAGTGGTACATGCCACTTGTTGGGAAGTTCTCTGATTTTTTGTATTGCAAGAAATAATCCTGTGTAGCCCTTTCTATTGCATATGTATATATATATATATATATATAATGAGGCATTTTAGATATTATATTATTATTTGTTCTATGATATGTAATGTCCTTAGAATACATGAGTTATTCGATGATGTGAGATTGAATAATAGAACATAATTCTTAAAGTGTTAGTAGTCAAGTATTATTACGAACTAGGACAACAATAATACATTGAGACTATTGTTTTAGTAGCATGATAACCACATCTCATAGGGCATGAATATGATATATCAAGCATGCATACAACTATGAGTAATAGAAGTAATGTTTACAGTAGACTGACCCACTATGAGAAGACTTCGTAATAGTTATGTAAGTGTCATAAGTGATTCTTACAACAACCATTATGTGATAATAATCCTTTGACTTGAAGTCATTACGATATCTACATGTAGTAGTTGTAAGATTTAATTATGTCAAACATCATTTGAAACAAGGTGATTATAAAGGTAGTAATTGAACATGCAATGAATCATGTTGAGGGATATCAATGATCAAGATAAGATTCAACCTTCCTACATAACATGAGTTATGTCTATAGGCCTCTCGATAGAGTGAGACGTACAATATGTGTGGCCACATGAAAATGGACAAATATGAGATACTGGATCCATTTGTATTTAAACTTCTACTTAGGTATTGAGAAATAAATGATAGGACTTAACAAGGATAACACTATTATGCTTCATGTTCAATTAAGATATTTGGATGAAGGAATAAAGGTTGCATGGTGGAAATGGTTATGGTAAGGTTGAAATAGAATCACCAATTCTCATAGGCTAAATGGTAGTGATGCACTATTAGATGCCAATCACTGTCTATAACATTATAATATAATTATTTCTAGTCTAGTGAGAGCCTATAGGGTCACACATATAGGCAACCAATTAGAGCAGTTGAATAAATTAAATGTCATTTAATTTAGTTCATGATTAATTAATAAAATATGATTTAATTAATTATTTATATATCTATCAAATATGATTTGGTAAGATAAAATTGTGTCATATCTAATCAAATAAGATGTGATTGGAATTTAGGATAAAACACTCTTTTATCCTATATATATGAGGGAGGTTGGCCTCACATGACTACAAGAATTTCACTATTAAGTAAGAGAGAGTTGTGTGTCTACCAAATCCCAACACTTCTATCGTCGGCTAGCACCGAGAACTCGCTTTGATTGTTGCATGCGTGAACTGAATAGAGGCGTCATAATTTCGATGCCTCATGATCAAAGGCAACCCTTCAATTGAAAGCACACTACAAGTGTACATTTTAAAATTCTTGTGTAATGCGTGGTCCATGAGATGGGGTTCTTTTCACTTATGGTATCTTAAAATTTAAAAATTATATAACATGAAACCCAAACAAAAAGCCAAGACCAGGGGTGGTGCTATAGTGAGGGAGCAAGTGTCTTGTGCATGGTTATCAAATCTCATTTTTACTCATAGAATCATACAATTTTACGATTCTATTAAGCCTCCGCGAGCTAAATCATAGGTAGACTCGAAATCAGAGTGGACTCATTCGAGTCTGCATAAACTCGTGCGATTCAGAGTAGAATCGCGAGTCTGATCCGATTTCGTAAGTTTGTTAAAAGGCAAAATGACATCATTTAGTATCACTCATTTTTCATTCTTCTTCCTCACCCCGTGTCTGCTCTGCGTCGCTTTTGTTCCTTGCTCTTGTTGCTTCGTGTTCCTCGTTCTCCTCGCTTTGCGTTCTGTTGTTTCTTCCTCGGTTCTTCCTTACTCGGTGTAAGTCGTTCACACCAATATAGATAATTGAACATTATTCATATATGTTTTATTATTTTGTATTATTCTTTCCTCTTTGTTCTCTGTTATTAATTTGTTATAATGAGTAGAAGTGGATTTATATGATATTTATAGGCAATTTACTATTTTTTTTCAAGTAGACTCTTACGAGTCTACGGAGCTTTCACGAGTCTACATAGACTCTCGATTTTGACAACCTTGGTCTTGTGACCTTAAGGCAGTATGGGTATAGTGATTAAGAGGTATCGTTGTTGCTACAAGAGCTCGAATGGAGCTTTGTGTAATGATGAACTAGCTACGAGTGAGGTTATTGTTGTAAACTAGAGGTGTAGCTAGTTGTTATGTTTAGTTAAAATATCACTGGGTGAGGATTGGACATATCTCTGGGTTTGGGTGAATGATAAGTGCCATATTTTAGCTACTTTCGAGATTATAATGCTGACACTTATCTTTTGATTTTAGTAAAATTCTTGCTTAACTTGTCCTAAACCTAGTTGTTTTATATTTTGTGTAAATATATAGGGTGTTATTCCCATTTTGGAAGATTCATCTAATCAAATCCGGTGTTTTGATAGGTACCAATTGTATTTGAAACATCCAAAGCAACCAAGGCAAGTACAAAGGGGCAAACATGTCAAATTAGGAAGATTTCTCAAGCCTATTCGCCCAAGACTCACCCGGGCTAACACCTTTCTTCAGCATTAAGACTTTAACTCACCCAGGCGAGTGAAACTAGTGCATTTGGCTCGCCCAGGCAAGTGGAGGTTTCCAGAAAAATGTATTAACTCGCCCAAACGAGTGAAACAAGGCCAAATTGCTCTCTTGGGCGAGTGAGTCAAAGCAGGAGACCCAAATCTATAAATAGCCATGCAAAATTAGAAGAAAGAAGGCTTTTGGATGGATTAAAAAGCTTAGGAACGTAAATAGTAGTATTAGGAAGGATAGAAAGAGTGAGAGAAGTGAGAAATTGGTGAGGAAACTCTGCCGTAGTGGACCATTGATGGCTTCCTTCATCATTTCTTTTGTTGATCTCTTGCTCTGCACAATGATCGGCTAACTTCTCTAAGGATTGGATGTAATCTTCTACCCTTATGTATCTTTTTTAATATTTGATATATGTATGAATCTTTTCTACTCATTCTGGTGATTTCATTCTGTTCTTAATGCTAGATTCTACTTTACCACTAGTTTCATGAAATTAGATTCTAAGCTTGACTGGAAAGTGCTCTTAGGAATTGAACTGAATGATTTTAATCTTTAAGTTACGTTGCTAGGAGTAGAGCATAACGTTTAGATTGCAAATAGCACGAGATTATGAATGTACTGCTGGGTTATTTACTTCATATGCGAGGAATCAATGTTCGGTAAATATCCTTAGAATTCTCGAATGCGAGGGATCAATTTGGGTGAACTAATATGTGCATTAGTAATGATAGAAAATGATTTATACATGATAATGTTAATTGGATACTGAGGGTATGAACGATGAAATCCAATCCTACACTTTTCTTGAATTAGTAAAACTCATTTTATTAGTTTCCGTTATTTCCTTAATTTCTGACGCACTATTTCCGTTATTTCCACAAAACCAACAAAAAATTTGACTATACTTATTGTATATAAACTATTAAACAGTTACTTTTATTTAAATTAACTGAGTAACTCAAATCCCTGTGGAGACGATCTTTTATAAATTCTATAACTTACAACGACAATTGGTACGCTTGCCAAAGTCTAACAGCGAACCAATATAAAAATTTGTCGTGTTCATTCTTCTTTTTTCCTTCCTCTTTACCATTTTGAGAAACTAAGTTTTACAGCTTATTTTTCATAAACAAATATTTATAAAACAATAAATTGAACACAAACATAGTTTTCAATAAACCTCTTTAACTGAACCTAAAGTTTGAGGGTTTTTTTTTAGGAATCAATTGTTTTCCAGAAACTATTAAGTTTTCATTTTGACCTCAAAATAAATATTCATTTTGAACATATATTTCCTGAACTAACTTCGGAAAAATTTATCTTTGCAAAAAGAGCTTAAAGTTTTTGAAAACACAATTCAATCCTCCTTCATATATTATTTTATTCACTTTGATTGACATCAAAGCTTAACTCTAAGGTTAAAACAAGAAGTAATGATGGTTATGCAAGCTCCAATAGTGTTTATACAAAAGGTTCATTAACAAATGGGCTTCAAGGCTTTGATGGAAAATATACTACTATTAAAAGGATAGAATGAAGTTATTCATAGTGAGATATTATAGAACTTGGCGATTACAAACCTACAAAAAGAACTGAAGAAATAATAGAGATAGAAAACCCAAAGCTAAGTGGACCTTAGATTAGAAAGCAAGATTCCTTTATGAACTTTAGAGCAAAGTTCTTCCTGTCTTGAGCATTTAGTAGATCAGTATGACAAAGTTATAGAATACCAAACAGCACAAGAGATTTGGAACACTCTCAAAATGGCAGGTGAGGGTATATATCAAGTAAAATATTCAAAGGTTAATATACTAACCTACAAGTTTTAGATGTTCAAAATGTAGGAATAAGAAACTATTGAAGAAATGTTCAATAGATTCGCCACCATTGTCAATGAGCTCAAGGCCCTAGGAGAAAGATACACAACATAATAGAAGATTAAAAAACAATTTGAGGAGTCTACCCAAGATTTAAAGACCAAAAGTCATAGCAATACAAGAAGCCAAAGATTTGAAGAGTTTCGCCATGGATGAACTCATTATCTCATTGAAGGTACATGAGCAAGAATTGATAGAAGAGATGAAACCATCCAAAGCAAAAGTTATTGCACTCAAAGTCTCTTAGAAAACTAAGCTTAATTGGTCGCCCAAAGCATTAAGCTTAATAGAAAATCCAGAAGTTGATGATAGTGATGATGAATTTTCTGATGAAGAGGATGAACTGACATTCTTGACAAGAAGGGTGCAGACAATGTCCAGAAGAAGAAAAGGAGAAAGCTCAAAGTATCATGCAAATGCTATGAAAGCAACAAGTCTGGGCACATCAAAATAGCATGCCCTCTTCTAATGAAATATCCTAAAATATATCTCATGCAGATCTTAAAAAGGGAGATTAGAAAAGACAAGCAATAATGGCCATGTGGGATGACATAGATAGATTATCTACTGAGAAAGAAGAGGAACAGGCTACCAACATATGTCTCATGGAAGATTCAGAAAAAGAGAAGGTATTTGACTCTAAAACACTAGAATTTTCAAATTACAAAGACTTAAAACAAAATTTTGATAACATGCTCAATGACTCTTATACTTTAGCTTAGAAATATGTTCTTCTAAAAGAACAACTTGTTGGTGCTCGAAAACAAAATGAGAAGCTTATAATAGAAAATGAGCATTTGTTTAAGAAAACCATTCAAGAATCTCATTTCAGACTTTCTGAACAAATAAAGCAGATGATAAGTGCCAAATCTTAGTGAAATTAGGGTTATATTAAAGGCACTTATCTTTCATTTTTACTAAAGAATATCTATAAAAACTTGCCCTAATCTAGTTAGTTTGTATTTAGTGCTTAGGATAAATGTTGTGTTCATATTCTTGAAGATTTATCCAATCCTTTCTTGCTTTTTGATAGGTTAAAGGATTTACGAAACTTCCGAACACATAAAGCAAGCAAAAATGGATCAGAAAGTAAACATGGGAGGTACAACAAGCAAAACAGGCCCAAAATTCATCAAGGCCCAAAAGCTTCTTCTGGATGGTACGTTTAACTCGCCCAAGCAAGTGAAACATGCACAAAACACTCGTTTGGGCGAGTGCCTTCTGCAAGTGGGCCTCCAAGTGGGTTTAAGCTCGCCCAAGCGAGCAAACAAAGGCAAAAACACTCGCTTGGGCGAGTGAACTCGAGCAGCCAGCCCCCTATAAATAGTCATGCACCCCCAAGGAAATCACACTTCTTTAACTCATTTCTCTCCTTCCTCCTTGCTCCCAAGCTTGTTCTTAAGCACCATACTCATTAAGCTTTGTTAGTAGGTAGTTTAGGATAGTGAGAGAGGTGAGGATTAGTGTGGAAACTCTGCCGAAAAGAAGCGATAATGAGTCTTTTCATCTATTCTTCTAGGGAGGTTTTCTCCATGCTTGGCTAAGCTTCTCTCAAAGGATTGGATGTAATCTTCTTACCCTTAAGTATCTCTTTTAATTTTTATTTATGCATAAGTCCTTTTTATTTATTATTGATAAATTTATTCCATACTTAATGCTTGATTCTACTTGATCAATAGTTTCATGAAATAAGGTTCTAAGTTTAAACTGGAAAGTACTCTTAAAACTTGAACTGAATAAATTTATTTGTTACGTTACATTGCTAGGAATAGAGCATAACGTTTAGATTGCAAATAACACGCGAATATGATCGTAATGTTGGGGTATTTATTTCATATGCGAAGGATCGATATTTGATAAATATTCTTAGGATTCTCAAATACGAGGGATCAATTTTGGGTGCATCAATAATACAAGAAAATAACTTATGCATGGTAATATTAATTGAATACTAAGGGTATGAACGATGAAATTCAATCCTACATTTTTGAATTAATTAAACTCGTCTTATTATTTTTCGTAATCCTCCGTAATCATTCGTAATCTTCTGCACTAAATTTATTATTTCCGTTTCTTCTAAATTTTCATAATTTTTGTTAATCCACAACTACATGAAACTCCGTTCACACTTATATTACATAACTATTAAACTGTTAAGCGTTATTTAAATTAACTGAGTAAATCAAGTCCCTGTGGAGATGAACTTTTATAAATTTTGTAACTTACAACGATAATTGGTATGCTTGCGAAAAGTCTAACAAGTTTCTGGCGTCGTTGCCGAGGACTTGAGTCGCTCGCTCAGTTTTTTTCTAAATTTAATTTTTCAGTTGAAATAGGACTTTTTCTTTACTTTCGTTATTTTAATTTTGTATAAATTCTCTAATGTTTTATTTTGTTTTATTTTCCCTGACCTCAATACTTACGAATTATTGCAAATTTGTCCTTTTTCCTTTTTGAGGTAAATTTCTTGCAGCTACATCGTTATTTAATTTAGAAATTACCAAAAAGAAGGAAAAAAACAAACAGCCAAAAAGCTACCGAGTAAATCTTCTTCTATTTTGATTCTCCTTCACCAGTAAAGCCACCTGTAATTTATATGATGGCTAATAAAGGAGGGGGAAAAGAAAATAAGCCACCATGGAGGACTCTAGGTGACTATGCGTATCAACAAAGACCAAAGCATTACAACATCATAGTCATTCCTCCTTTCAGTAAGAAGGTTGTGGAATTGAAGCCCGCATTGCTCAGTCTTATTGGATCACATCCATTCGCTGGACTAGATTATGAAGATCCATACACTCATTTGTCTACCTTCATGGAGTTGTGCAGTACCATGGGAGCTTCTGATGACTTGGCTTCAATTCCAACAAAACAAAAGTCTTAGCACTTAGGAAGAAGTGGAGGAGAAATTCATTGCCAGATTCTGTCCTCCATCTAGATTCATTAGCACAAAATCAGCAATTGCTACTTTTTCCCAAGTGATTAATGTATCTCTCTGTGAAACATGGGAGAGATTCAAATCACTACTGCAGAGGTGCCCAAACCACAATTTTGATGATGCTGCACAACTACATATTTTTTACAGTGGTTTGAGACCTCAAACAAAGATGATTCTTAATGCCTCAGCTGGAGGTACGATGATGTCAAAGAGCCCGGAGGAAGCAGTTATAATCATTGACTCCATAGCAGCCAGTGATTACCAGTCTTACCATGATAGATCTCCAATTCAAAGAAAAGGTATAATTGAGCTGGATACTCAAAATGCAATTCTAGCTCAAAATAAACTCTTAACTCAACTATTAGAGGCCTTAACAAAACAGATAGGCCAACTTCCTCAACAAATTAAACAAGCACCTCATGGTTGCCAACAAGAGGAGGCCCATTATTTGCAAAATTAGACTAGACCTCAACAGAACTTCCAAGGAAATTACCAAGGCTACATAGGTGGTCGAGGTTCAAATCAGCCTTATGGCTGGAAGCAACAAAATGATAATGCATATTATGGTCCCACTAACTTTCCTTTTGCAGGTCCCTCTAACAACTCTTATGCAGATTCTTCAAATAGGGTTCCACCACAACAACAACAAGAAACTCAGCCTGATAGAATATCAAAAATGGAAGATACTCTAACTCAGTTTATGCAGATGTCCGTTTCAAATCAAAAGAACACTGAGGCTTCCATCAAAAATCTTGAAGTACAGGTTGAATAACTTGTAAAACAACTATCTGAGAATAAAGGTGGATCTTTTTCAGCAAATCCAAAAGAACCAAGGAAGTGTTTTAGAGTGGATGTCCTGAATGGAGGATTTTCTGACTCTAAGAAGTTAGCTCAAGGAAAGGATTGTTTAGAGAAAATATCAGTTGAAACATTTGAGGAGATGAGTGAATCTGAAGAAGAAGATAGTTTAGATCATCTCCAACAACCAGATGCTTTCAAGGAAATTCCTTACCAACAGTCTATCTTTAAGGAATTGTTAGAGGAAGAGAAAGATCAAGAATCACAAACAAAGGTAAATGCAGTACCTCCACATGCTAAAAATATTTTCCTTGCAGGAAATTCAAAGAAACCAGTTATCAATAAATCAATGCTCTCTGAAAAAGAAAAGAAACTGGTGAAAATATTGAAGGAAAATACAAAGCCAAAGGCTCATCATTTTTGTCCAATTGCTGGGAGCCAGAGCCATAACAAAGGCGTCCAACTAATACGACGTTAAAGAAGTACTCTTGGGAGGCAACCCAATGTTTTTTAATTTTTGTCTTTATTTTTGTTGTTTTAATGTTATATGTCTTTTTAAAAAAAAAGTTATATCTTATCTTTTTGAAAATATCATTTGTTTTGTTAGAACTTGGATACAGGTCCATTTTGTTAGGAAAAGGCAAAGCAGGTGAAAAAGAAGAACGTGGCAGATCCTATTGATTATCTGAATGGAGGACATCGAGCTCCTCAACCACGATCTTCAAAAATCAGTGACATTGTTTTTTAAATTTCTTTACTGTTTTGTAGTTTAAATTCAGTACTTATTTATTTAGTTACTATGTTTGCTTGAATAGTGGTGTGCATTTATAATTCTTTTTGGTATTGCACACAGAGGTTTCTATCTTTTTGAAAATACACATTTTGATTACTTTTTGTTTTGTTAACATAGTTGTATAAATCTTTTTGGGGCTTACCTGATATAATATGTTTTGAAAAGAATCAACAGATTTAAATATTTTTTTATTAGACACCACAAAATGATTTTTTTTGGAAACTTTGAGAATGAAAAAACAAATGAATAGCTTTTCAAATATCAAAATGAATGCAAGATATTTTTACATGGAATTGATAAATAAAATCTTTCGAAACATTGATTTGATTTGAACATGAAAACAGACCTTAAGCTCAGTGAGTGTGTGCAACCACATAAATTACATTGAGTGTCCGCACTGATATGATTTATAATTGATTTTGCATGAATTTCTAATTGTCATAACATATGATGCATAGATATGATTTAGGCCTTCTTTCTTTTTCTTTTTTTTTGAACATCTTTTTAAGCCACTGGCCAAAAAGCTATCCCAACATAAATATAATGATTTACCATTTGCAAACCCTTTTGAGCCAAACACTTAATATTTTATTGGAACCCTATCCTAGGATAAGAATTCCTTACCTCACCTTAGGTTAGGAGAGCAAAAAAAAAGGGAAATATTTTATTGATGAAAACTTTTTGGGTAGCTCATGCGATGAAATAAACTTCTATATGTGGCTATATGTTATTCATGTGATAAGTAAAAGAAAAGAAAGAAAGAAAGAAAAAGAAGAAAAGAAAAAGGAAACAAATTCCTTGTGTTTGAGATATACAAAGTGTTGGGTAAAAAGATTGATGGATATCTTGGAAGAAAAAGGAAGAAATAGGAAGTGATAATTTAATTGTTTTATCTTTACTTGCTCTTCTATTCTCAAAGTCTTTTTGAATATCCAGAAAAATCAAGATTTCTTTCAAAGCCAGGCCCAACCCTAAAAGCCCTAATGATCCATGATAAGTATGTATTTTAATTTAATGGGAAATGAACTGCAAAAATTTATCTATAAGGTATCAGTGTTGGAATTGAGAATAAAACACTCACCTGTGAGAATTATACACCTTCGAGAGGTTTTCCTCTGTTTGAATCAAGCACATGTTTCCTCTGATGTTCTTTAGAAATGAAATGTGAATTCATCTTAATCTCATTTGGTTTTGAAAATTTCATCTTTTGTTTCAAATTCTTGATGTTGACTAATTTGAAACATATTCTGATCACTCTGAAAAGTTGATTCTTTACAAAGCATGTTCATCCTCTATGTTCCTATTAATTAAAGTGTTAGTTACTTTGCTTGAGGACAAGCAAGATTCTAGGTTAGGGGGAGTGATAAGTGCCCTAATTCAGTTAAGTTCATTTTCAAATACAGGCACTTATCTTTTGATTTCAATAACTTTGCTTATAAACCTGCCCTAAACCTAGTTAAATTATATTTATTACTTGTATGAATGTATTTTTTATATTTCAGAAGATTAATCCAATCATATGTTGCATTTTGATAGGTTCGAGAAATTTTGAAGCTTCCGAACACATAAAACAAGCAAAAATGGATCATAAAGTAAAAATGGGAGGTACAACAAGCAAAACAGGCCCAAAATCCATGAAGGCCCAAAAGCTTCTTCTGGATGGTACGTTTAACTCGCCCAGGCGAGTGAAACATGCACAAACTGCTCGCCTAGGTGAGTGGCTTCTGTAAGTGGGCCTCCAAGTGGGTTTTAAGCTCGCCCAAGCGAGCAAACAAAGGCAAAAATACTCACTTGGGCAAGTGAACTCGAGCAGCCAGTCTCCTATAAATAGTCATGCACCTCCCAAGGACTTCTACACTTCTTGCATTCCATTTTCTCCTTCTCCCTTGCTTCTTGGCTTGTTCTCAAGCCTTAGGCTCTTTAAATATTAGTATTAGGTATGTTAGGAAAGTGAGAGAAGTGAGATTTAGTGTGAAGACTCTGCTGAAAAGAAGCGGTGATGGGACCCTTCATCAATTCTTCTCTTGAGGAGGTTCTCTCCATGCTTGGTTAGTTTCTCTTAAGGATTGGATGTAATCTTCTTACCTTTAAATATCTCTTTTAATATTTATTTATGCATAAGTCTTTTCTATTTATTATTGGTAATTTTATTCCATTCTTAATGCTTGATTCTACTTGATCACTAGTTTCATGAAATTGGATTCTAAGTTTAACTGGGAAGTACTCTTAGAATTTGAACTAAATAATTTTACTCTTTACGTTACGTTGCTAGGAATAGAGCATAACATTTAAATTGCAAATAGCACGCGATTATGATTGTAATGCTAGGTTATTTACTTCGTATACAAGGGATCGATATTCGATAAATATCCTTAGAACTCGATTGCGAGGGATCAATTCGAGATTAATTAATGTGTGCATCAGTAATAATAGAAAATGATTTATACATGGTAATATTAATTGGATACTGAATATATGAATGATGAAATTCAATCCTACGTTTTTCTTGAATTAATTAAAATCATTTTATTAGTTTTCGTACTTTTTAGTTATCTTTTATTTCTATAAAAACCATCAAAAATTTGACCATACTCGTTGTACATAACTATTAAACTGTTAAGTTTTATTTGGATTAATTGAGTAGCACAAGTCCCTGTGGAGACGAACTTTTATAACTTTTGTAACTTACAACAAACAATTGGTAGCTTGCCAAAAGTCTAACAACAGAGAAGAGAAACTACAAAAGGGATAGTATCTTTTGATCAAAATCAACTTGAAAATTAAAAAAGGTTTTAAAAGAAAAGGTAGAAAAGTTGTCAAAAGATTTGGACAACTATGTAGATGGAAAAAAAATCTTCATAAACTGATTGTAGTTTAGAAAAGCTTTTATTTTCTAGTTGTAGATTTTTAGGATGTTACAAACCTTGGTCTAAACATGCTTAATTATTTTTTTTAAATTATTTCTCTTAGTTCTCCATGTTATATTAATCCCTAATTGATTAATTCATACTTAGATAATTAATTCACTATTTATAGAGATATTCTTTCATATATATTATTATTACTATTATTATTATTATATATATTTTCTATATAGAATTTTATTAGGATACCAAGTGTGAAGGAAGGGAAAGAAAATGAGCTTTTCTTATGAAACCCTGAGACCCATCTCTAAAATCCTCTAAAAATCATACCCACCATGCACTAACCTTCTTAACCTTTTATAAGTGTCATATTTTAGCTACTCTCGAGATTATAATGTTGGCACTTATATGTTAATTTGAGTAAATTCCTTGATTAAAATGCCCTAAACCTATTTGTTTATATAGGGTGTTATTCACATTTTAGAAGATTCATCCACTCAAATCCGGTGTTTTGATAAGTACTAATTGTATCCGAAACATCCAAAGCAACCAAGACAAGTACAAAGGGGCAAAAATGTCAATTAAAGAAGATTCTAGAAGCAAATTCGCCCAGGACTCGCCCAGGTAACACCTTTCTCCACTATTGGGTTTTTAACTCGCCCAGGCTAGCAAAACAGGCACAAAACACTCGCCTGGGGAGTGGCTTGCTTCACCATTAAGAGACTAACTCGCCCAGGGGAGTGAAAATAGGAAAAAATGGTCTCCTGGGCGAGTAAGCCTAAGCAGGTGACCCAAAACTATAAATAGGCATGCAAAATGAAGGGTGAAGCATAAGTTTTTGAGGGAGAACGTGAGGAATAGCCCAAGAGGCTTAGAGAGAGGTGAGAGAATAGAGAAAAGGAGTGGAAACTCTACAAGAACAGGCTAGGGATCGCTACCTTTGTCATGTTTTCTGTTGATCCCTTGCTCTGCACCATGATCGGTTAGTTTCTCCTAAGGATTGGATGTAATCTTCTTACCGTTATATATCTCTTTTGATATTTGATATATGTATGAATCTTTTCTACTCATGCTGGTAATTTCATTATGTTCTTAATGCTTGATTCTACTTGATCACTAGTTTCATGAAATTAGATTCTAAGCTTGACTAGAAAGTGCCCTTAGGATCTGAACTGAATGATTTTACTCTTTACGTTACATTGCTAGGAATAGAGCATAACGTTTAGATTGCAAATAGCATGAGATTATGATTGTAATGCTGGGTTATTTACTTCGTATGCGAGAGATCAATATTCGATAAATATCCTTAGAGTTCTTGAATGCGAGGGATCGATTCGGGGTGAATTAATGTGTGCATCAGTTAATGATAAGAAAATGATTTATACATATTAATATTAAATGGGTACTGAGGATATGAATGATGAAATCCAATCCTACGTTCTCTTCAATTAATTAAATTCATTATTTTTCGTATTTCCATAATTTCTTTATTTCCGTTATTTCTGTTATTTCTCAAAACTCATGAAAGTCCGCTTACACTCTTTGTACATAACTATTGAACTATTAAATTTTATTTGGATTAACTGAGTAACTCAAGTCTCTGTGGAAACGATCTTTTATAAATTTGTAACTTACAACGACAATTGATACGCTTGCCAAGAGTCTAACAACCTTTTCTTAAGGACTATATGATTCTCAAACTTAAGTAACAACATGACAAGAAACATTTATCTTAATTATATTTTTTAAGCGTAAAGTTTCATTTAATTTATCATTATTTAATTAAAATGACTTAATCATGAATTAAGAAAAATTACCATGTTACAAAACTAACTTGACTAGTATTCCATCTAGACTCAAATAAAAGCACAATTAATTAATTTTTATGCTAATTAAAAAGTTGATCAATATCATTTAATTTATTGATATCATTTTTTATCCATAGGAATTAAAGACAAGCGTCAATAAGTTTATAATAACATGCGCACCATGTTCAATTAATTGAACTAAATTTCCTTGATACTAACACGCATTTAAAAATATATTTTTTCTCCTAAAGTCTCCAATTCATTGGAATTTGATATCAAGAATCAAAAATAATTAAAAATAAAATCTGAATTAATTGAAAGCAAAGTTGGGAAAACCAGTCCAAATCGACTGGTCGAACCGGGACCCAGTGGCTTAACCAGGTCGGTTTGGATGTTTGATCGGAAATGCACACGAACTAGATTGACTCGTTAAAAATCGGACAGTTTTGTATAAAATCGGAACTCGACCAGGTTTTTAAACCCGGTTACGATTTACACAAGAAAAAAACAAAGACCCAAACGACGTCATTTTGGGCAATCTCTAAATAAAATTCCAGCTGCTCTTCTTCAGTATTCACTTTCACACTCACCTTTAACCCTTCAAGGCTTCAATCTTTAATGCGCTTTCCTTCTCTGCCACCAACCACGACGCTGTTGATCGTTCCCTTCTCTTCATGCCCGTCGTCGATCGTTGTGCCACAGCACCGGAAGTTCGTACGCCACTTTTGGTCCCATCACCGGAAGGTTTGTGACTCTGCTCTTTGAGAAAAAATTTGTACATAAGTTGTGTGAATTTGTGGTTCTGCTTAATCGATCTTAGGACCCACTAAACATACATGACAACAAACCGGTTATGCTTAATCTATGGTTCTGCATAAGTGGATATGTGGCTATTGCAATAGCCTTTATTGAACATTGGAAGTTTTGAACATAAATTATTGATATATTTTATTATTTTAGAGTTGATGCTATTTTCCTCCAGCTTAGGATTAGGACCCATTAGCTCCAGAAATAGAAATATAGAATCCTTGTGGTGTGGCTGCCAACGACTATGAGGGATGGGCCAAGATTTCAACATGAGGTTTGATAATTGCATTTCTAAAATATGTTGAAGTTACTGGCTTACTGCAGTTTCTTATTGCAGTTTTCTAAGAATAAAGAATAAAGTAAATTAAAAAGGATTAATAAAGCTTAAAGCAGAATAAATTTGTTTGTGTACTTGAAAAGGATTAATAAAGCTTAAAGTAAATTGAATTTACTGTAGTTTCTTACTGAAGTTAGTGCAGTTTCTTAAGGCAGAATTAAATTTGCTAAGAATCCTTGCTAAAACATGTTTGTGTACTTGATTATTCTCTTTCATTAACTTCATGATATTTCAAATCAATTAAATTTGTCACTTTGTCAGCTTAAGGCATAATTAGTGTTTGGCTTTATTATGTGATATAAATAATGATATAATACTTTTTGTTAGTATATGGATGTCCTAGAGATAATCTTTTCATTAGATTAGGACGTACATATACTTATCATATTGTCATGAATAAATTATAAGCGCTCTTTATCTTGTTTCATATTCTGTCTCGATATCATTATTAATATATGAGTAACTGGATAAAACCCTTAGAATAGAATAGGTATCTCTTGAGTATCAATGATGGGATCACGATCATGAGGATTAAAGGATACTGTAACACCCCAATATTTTTATATACGTGTTAAATGTGTAATTTAGGAAATGTTTTAGATCAATTAGTAATATGTGATTAAAGGATTTTTTACCTAGAATAGAGATTAGAAAAATTTCAATACAATACTCCTAGGTAATAAATTACTAATAGGTGACAAGAAAATCTAGAATAGAATTTCTAGGAACTTTACT
>PYAF01002040.1:75753-91057 GCA_007407185.1 Glycine tomentella
TTCTTTTAATCTAACAATCCTAGATTAATGAATAATGCATGATATGCACAATTGGATTATCAGATCATATACTTCCTTTTACATTAATCAAATTGTCTTCAAGCTTTCCATGGAACTTTTCCTTTGAGCATGTTGAAAGCACAAAATCTTGAAGCTTTGATCTTTGTTCATTGATGCTTGGCTTCACTTGAATCAACACATACATTATAGCATTAAAGGTTTTGGGCCTAATAATGGTTGTTGGCCCAAGAAAGAGTTTGGATACTTATCTTAAAGAGAGAGGGGTGCATGAATGGAGTTAATGGGCTTGGACAGTCCAAGATATTATTAATTAATTTAAATAGTTAAATTAATTATTTAATATTTAAATTTGATAATTTAAATTTTGAATTTAAATATTTGAATTTAAATATGAATTAACTATAGTAGTTAGTTTCATATCAAAAGGAGAAGATAAGAGCTAGATTTGAATTTGAATTCAACTAGCATCTTATCATGATCATGTCCTAGATTTTAGGAAGAAGTTTGAGGGTTGATTATGGGCTTACATAATATACGATTATCATTTGGCAAAAATAAATCCCAAGTAATTGACTTGGTCTTAGGAGGATAAGATAGGAGGTTGTTGGCAATTTTTGAAATGCAACAACTCTATCTTTTCTTCACGTGTGGGATGCTTCATGATCAGAATTTTTGGTTAAAAAAATCTTACTCAAACTCTTCTATAAAGTCTGCTATTGTGATCATAGTTCTCTAATAGTTTGTAGAGGAAAAACCCTATCCACTTTCCTCTATTTTCACGTGCCCCTTTGTGTGAGTTTTAGTTGAAAATTCAGCCACCAATATCATCTATTGGTGAGCCTCTTAAATAAGTAAAACCACTTTAAAACCTAACCTTCTTCCTCTCCATTGGTGTGTCTAGCCTGCCTCCTTTGGTGTTTATTGGTAGCCTTCAAGAAGTATTCTTGAGTCTTAACAAGAAGTGGTGTGGATCAACATTAGAGGGCTTGTATCTTCAAGCCTATCCTTGGTCATCAAATTTCGAATATAAACAAGGTAACATCTATGTCCTAAAGAATGATTCTGGTGTGGTATGTGTGTTTCCGCTTGAAAAATTTTGTTTTTCTCACATGCCTTTGAGCTTCAAGGCCCTATCTTTCACTTTTCACCCCATACTCACCAGTGAACACATTACCAAGAATGTAAATGATTATTGACAAAGTCAAAAGTATTGTTCACTTGAAACTTTCATGCCATAGGATATTAAAAAAAATGTATTGTATTGGTGAGTATGCTACTTAATCATAGTTTCACTTTCACTATTGAAGATATAGATTCCATATATTACATTTTATTTATTTGCTTTGTTAGAACTTAGATGTTTTTAGTAGCTTTTTTCTAATAATGGTATACAACTAAATGTTTGCTTTAAGTTTGTGCACCGTGGGGCATTTTTCACACTATTGAAAAAGTGATTGCGTTGAATTATTGTTATATCTTCATTGATATTTTAGTTATTTCATTAAATTTTGAAATGTATTTATAGTTTTCTTTAAATACCATATAAGGCATATATGATTATATGATCACTAAATATTGAAGTTAATGTTTGCAATTAGACTTGAAGTCGAAGATGTCATCGACTGAAGTCCCATCATCTCAAGAAGCATCTACTCCAAATACTTCTTAGAATGTTAGAGGGGAAAATGATCCAGCTTGGGGACATTGTAAACAAATTAATGAGGGTGCTTCAAAGGTGAAAATGATGCGTATTTATTGTGATAAACGAATTAAGGGAGATGGTATTAATAGGTTTAAGGCTCACTTGGCTAGACAAAAGGGCCAAATAGAAGCTTGCAAGAAAGTTCCTGCTGATGTTCGACATCAAATGAAGCAACTACTTGAACAAATTGAAAAAAAAAAGTTCAGGAACAATCTAATGAAAGTGATACATTTGAAATGGATGAACAAATCCTAGCTTCTTCTAAGTCTCAAAAGGGGAAGAACACTCCTCATGTAGATGGTTATTTCATGCCTAGAACAACTCCTGGAGCTCAACCTAGCTTGAAGAGTGTCTTGCAAAATAAGCAAATTGTAGAAAAGTGTGACAAAGCCATTGCAAAATGGATGATAGATGCTTCAATGCCCTTTAATGCAGTTAACTCGGCATATTATCAACCTATGATTGATGCTATTAGTAGCATGAGTCCAGGGTATAAAGCACCAATTTTTTTTAGAATTTGTGGTCCTTTGTTAAATATGTGGGTTGATGAAGTGAGAAAGCTTGTTGATAGTTACAAAGAAGTTTGGAAGGAAACTGGATGTACTTTAATGGCCAATGGATGGACTGACCACTCTAGGAGAACTCATTAATTTTCTTGTTTATTTTCCTAAAGGGGCTATTTTCTTAAGGTCAGTTGATGCTTCATATGCTTTTAAAACTGCTGAAATGTTGTTTAAGCTTTTCAACGAAATGGTGCTATATGTTGGAGCTGAAAATGTTGTTCACATTGTGACCGATAATGCTGCAAATTATGTTGCTGCTGGTAAGTTATTAGAAAAAGATTTTCCTAAATTATATTGGTCTCCTTGTGTTGCTCACTGCATCAATTTGATGTTGCAAGACTTTGGTAAATTTGAGGAAGTAAGTGACATTGTTTCACATGCCTCAAAAATTAAGTACGTATATAATCATTGTTATGCATTATTCTTGATGAGACAACATACAGGTGGAAGAGATATACTCCGTCCAGCTCCAACTCGGTTTGCAACTAATTTCATTGCCTTGCAAAGCATATTGGCCCAGAAGGATGCTTTAAGGGCTATGGTGACATCTAGGGATTGGACAGCCTCAACTTATGCCAAAGACTCAAAGGCTAAAAGATTTGTGGAACAAATCTTGGACTTTGGTTTTTAGAAAGAGTGTGTTGATATTGTGAAGCTTACAGAGCCCTTAGTTTATGTGTTACGTATTGTTGATAGTGAAAATAAACCTGCCATGGGTTTTCTTTACCAGGCTATGTATAAGGCCAAAAAGGAGATGGTTAGGAGGTTTTAGAGAAATAAGAGGAAAGTGGAGCCTTATTTGGAGGTCCTTGATAAGCGTTGGGATTCACAACTTCGTAAAGATCTACATGCAAGTGGTTATTGGTTAAATCCAACTTGTAGATTCAATGCTGAAGAATTTGAGAAGCATAGGAACACATAATCTGGCATTTTGGAACTCACTGATAGGTATACACATGGGGATCTTGAGTTGCAAGATAAGTTAAATGAAGGCATGGGGATATATAAAAATTTTGAAGGAATGCAAGACGAGGTGCAATATGTGAACGAAACAGAGTCATGCCAGATAATTTTAGTGTTTCATAATTCATACTCTAATAACATTATTGATTTGTGATTTATTTTAGCGACTCATAATATATTCATTACATATATTTGATTTATTTATTTATATGTTTCATTCTAGATCAGTGGTGGGATTGTTGTGGGTGTAGTGCCCCAGAGTTGCAAAAATTGGCTATTCGTGTTTTAAGTCAAACTTGTAGTGCTTCGGGTTGTGAAAGAAATTTGAGTGTATTTGAAAACATCCATTCAAAAAGAAAGAATAGGCTAGAGCATCAAAAGCTTAATGACCTTGTTTATGTTCGTTATAACTTGAGGTTACAACAAAGATATTATTATATTGATCATGCTTTGATTATTATGCATTATTTTTGGTTGATTTTTTTTATTGTTGATATATGAGCATTTTGATCAATTTATTTTGGAATTGACTAAGGCAAAAAAATTATGACCCAATCAATTTGGAAACCCTTGATGACCATTCTAATTGGGTGTTGGAGGAGTCACCACCATTCTTAACTTGTGAAGAGGTGGAGGGTTTACGTAATGATCTTGCAAATATGTCCACCCAATCAATATCAGATGATATTGGTATGTTTCTTAATAACATTAGTATTTATTAGGTACACTTATGTACTTAATTGCTAATTGGAATCTATAACGATATTGCCATAGATAAATTAAATCTGGATGAAGATGAGGATGGTGATGTGCCGCAACTACCAAACAATCCCATGGAAGATGCTAATCCAAATGAAACCAATATTAGTGAAGAGTCTCATTTTTTGATGAAGAAGGGTTACTTGAACTTGACCCTACATTGGCTCCTTGGATATAAATTATGGATGTTGTCATATTGATGGTTTGATGTTATCTGTGTTTTCATTTCAAGACTTATTAATGGACTTGAGTAATTGTGTTGTTGAATTAATATTTAGATTTTGGATTGTTATTTTGGATTTTGGATTTTGAAGTATGAATGGACTTGAGTAATTGTTGTTTAGTTTTCCAATTGTTATTTTTATAATTTGAATTTTTAATATAGACCAAATCAAATCGGACCAATTACTGACCCATCGGTTGGACCACGGACCCACTACTTCGACTGGGTCAATAACCAAACCGATTTTCACAACTTTGATTGAAAGATATTTTTGGATAATAGAATTAAATAAGATAAAAGTATTTAAAATTAACTTATATATGAGTACACCAAAATTTGTTTTTTCAGTTACTTATAATTGAATTCAGAGGAGGAAGTAGTATTCAATTTTAGAAATTGTTTTAGAATTTTAGTCATTTTAGAGAACAAGTTAATTTACAGCACCCTATGATTTTAAAGATTAAAATAGTGATTTCTTAGTTGAAAAGATTATTTTTTAAATCTTTAAAAAACTAATGTAATGACATATTGATCTTTTTTTTTATATAAAAAATAATAATAAAAAACTAAGGTTTTACTGAACAATAAATTCTACAGGTGTATAAACTTGATGGGATGTACTTTAATGAAAAAGGAAATAGACAACTTATTAATTAATTGCACTATTTTTTTATATTTCTATTTTATTTTTGGTGAACAAGTTATGCAGGTATTTATTATATACGAACTCCAAGCCTGGATGGTTTGCACTCATATACTTTGCATATATAGCATATAGCCATTAAGAAGAAAAAAAAATAAAGATGAACAGAAAAAGCATGGAGAGCAATGGGGAGAGCCATAGCAGGAGTGGTAGCTTCAGGGTGGGGTTCGGGTTGGGTCCGAATGAGGCAAAAGTTCACACTGTGGTTGAGCTTAGTAGTGTTGATTATTCGCACACTACTACCACTTGTCTTCTTCTAGATGATGATGATGATGATGTTGGTGAGGAGAGAGAGAAAGAGCAGAAAAAACCTCTTACAAACTCTCTCTCTCCTAGGCAGATGAAGTCCCTTGTTGCTCTCTGTGACACCCTCTTACCTTCCATCAACAACAACAGCAACAACTTTTGTGGCTCCGACGATGATGAATCTGTTGCCAACTTCTACAAGACTTCGGCTTCCATGGCTGGAACACCTGAGCATGTAGGACTAGCCACCTTTAACCTTCTAAGATTTATCTCTTTCTCTTTTGTTATCTTTCACAATATAAATTTTCAATTATGTTAGTCTTTATGGGTTTGATATTTTTAAATAGTTTCTTGCATTTACAATAAAATAACGTGCATTTAACGATATTAAAATAGTGATTGATCTGAGATGAACAAGTGACATAACATAATTGCATATATCTTAAATCAAGACATTTGTACTGTAAAAATTTCAAAATTTTCGAAGACTTTGTAGGAAGAAGACATTCAATCATATTTACAAAATATATTTTACCTTTTTAAACAAAATTGATGTTAAATTTTTTTATTTACTGGATAAATTAATAATTAGTTTTTTTAGATAATTTTTCCACTGTTTTCCCTTTATTTTGTATATTATTATAATATAATATGAAACTAAGATTATAAACGAAGACACAGTACATGCAAATTTCACAAAACTATCTAAATTTAAAAGACTGTGTGTCTGTGTTTGTGTTTTTGCCTGTTACTTTACTTTAACACTTTCTAACATTTAAGAGGGTTTTGTATAACTCTTCTCTTTGCGTGGATCATTTCTAGAATCAGAACATGCCTTTTGACTTCCTGTGTCACTTGACAATGACTAAAATCATTTTATCATCTTCTAACTTCCTTATTATTACTGTCATTTAAAAACTTATACAAATTATTTGAAGCTGATACAAGTTTTTGTTTTTTTTTTATGGATAAATGTTAATTATAAATTATTAGTTTGTGTTGTTAGTATAAAGATTCCAATCCACAAATTATTAGTTTTCTATTAATGGAGATGCAAATTTAATTTGTTATCGTATATTGTACTAATATCTTTCACTTTGTTTTTTCCGGGGTTTAATTTAATTAATCTGCAGCTTGGGATATTGATTAGTGAGAAACTGAAGCACCCAAGTACATGGCTCTTGTTGCTGACATTATGGCTACTGTCCACATGGTTTGGCACATTCATACTGTGTGGCATGTTGAGCCTCTCAACAAAGTTTCCCTTCTTCCATAGCTACCCTGAGTTGTCTCTTCTTAAACGGCAAAAAGTGATGCAGTCTTGGTCTCTCAGTTACCTTCAACCCCTTAGGATGTTGTTCAGAACCATCAAGCTTCTCACTCTCCTTGTCTTCTTCACTCAGGTAATTAATGACCTCATTCTTATCGAATTGTAGCATGAGCAGACCTTACACAAATTGAGAAACACATTGCATTTAATGTCTCTCTTGCTTCTTTTCTTTCTTCGTTTTTCTTTCACTATTTTTTTCTTTTTTTGGCATTGCTTAAAAAGTGTTTGTTTTTCTTTCTTTGGCCCATTACTTAAAAGTGTTTTTCTTTCTTTCTTTTCTTTTGCATTAATTATTGAGATTATTTTTTATATATTACTAGTGTAAAATTTACATTGTGAATCAATAAAAAAATCATGTTAAATATGCCTTTTAAAATATATATTAATTATAAAAATCACAAAGTGTTGCTTTTATCAGCTAGCTAGCTTTCATATACAAGTAAATTTTATATTTTCAAATTGGGAATAGTACTGTGGAATATAAGTACTACATTTAATGTGCCGTTGTTCAGTGTTTACAATTAGCCTTTTAGTTAAATATAGTGGATAATTTAATAAAAACTAAAGATATTATGTCTAGAAATATAATTGAGAGAGAGGAACGGGGAGGAAAATGATGGAAGGGAAGGGAATCAAGTGGTGGAGATTAAATTGTATCCTTTTGTTTAGAAAAACATGAAGAAAAAAAACGAAAGAAAAAAAACAAAAATCTCTCATTGACAGTTGAAGTTAATAAGAAATGAGGAAATAAGATCCTCTTTAAGTTATTATAATGGTAATTATTTTGTAACTCGTAATAATTTTTCGGTAGAATATGTTTTTAATCTCTTTAAATTAATTTTTCAAAAATACTTTTTTAGTCTCTCATTTATAGAAATATGTTATATTTAGTTTTTGTTCTCCAGAATATATATATATATATATATATATATATAGAGAGAGAGAGAGAGAGAGAGAGAGAGAGATCCTTTTAGTATTTCATTTATGAAAAAAGCAAAGTTGAAAGAAATTTCATTTCATTTATGAAAATACAATCATATAATACATATCTTAAATGAAAGACTAAAAGAAAACGGCTTATTTTTTTAGAGATTAAAAATAAACCTTATTCTATTTGTATGAACTAAAACTGTATTTAATTAACTCTATTTTTCACTTGTTTGTTAAAGGTAATTCTTTTCTTAGGTACACGTCAGATATATTTTATGACAATTTCTATGTTATGAATCTCCGATAATTATGCAAGCCCATTATTGAAAATATATAATTAATTATAAATTTTATATTTTTAAAAGGATTTATTAACACTTAGAGAAGTTCCAGTTTGGGAAAAGGCATTCATTTTTTTGTGTTATAAAATTCGATCCAAATTTTGCTTTATGTTTTATTTTGATATTAATGAAAGGCAAGAGTTCATTCTAGGATATCAGTTAAGGATTTATTCAAAAGATATTTATTATGTAAAAATAAAAATGTAATAGTATTTTATTATGGTAAATGTTAAGCAGTATTTTCGAAGTATTAATTAAGAAATTAAAAAATTATTGAAATACGTAAAATTATATTTCCCATAAATTTTTTTATGTTCTCTTATGGCTTATATAATAAATATTTTTATTTTTTATTTTTTAATCAATATTCCAATGATACTAATTAATAATATATTTTTATTATTTATATTACTTACTTTTACAAATAATTAAAATTATTAAACGATGTTGATCAATATTTTTGATTAGTTGACTTGTATACCCGAGAAAAAGAAACAATACACGAACTTAATAAATTCTAGTCTACAAGTTGATGTCTTAATGATAATGCATGCCCAAGCGCAAATAAAAACGCGTGACAGCACGCACTTCTGTTCACCGACTCAACACACTTAAGACTTTAGAGGAGATATATTCTAAAAAGTTTAATTATTAATTTGTTATTAAATTATTTTAAATACTTGAATTTAATCTTTAAACTTTGAAAGTTTTAATTTAATCCTCAAATTTTTAAAAGTAAATCAATTTGAACTCTAAGTTATTTTAAATATTTCATTTTGATCCTCAAATTCTTAAAAGTTTGATTATCAATTTGATTCATTTTTAAAAATTTTATGAACAAATTGATTTATTTTTAAGAATTTAATGATCAAATTAAACTTTTCAAAAATTTGAAGATCAAATTAATTTATTTTTAAGAAATTGAAGATTAAACGGAACCTTTTTAAAATTTGGAGATCAAAATAAATAATGTAATATATTGCATAGGATTTATTTTAAATAAAAGAAAAAAAATATGCCAAAATAATTGATAAATTAGTCCTTTAAAGTAGGTTAGTTAATTATTGAAGAGTATGTGTTTTAGAGCTAATATAAAAAAGTATTTTTTTAATTTATTCCTCATTAGAACTTGCTAACATAAATGGAAAAAAATTATTGAAAATAAATTTTCAATTAAATGAAAGAAATTTTAGAGATAATAATAATAAATAATGTAAAATTAGTTGGAATGTTTATATATTTAATATCAAAATATGAGTATTTTTTTTCATTTTATATTTGAGACAGAAGGGAATATGTGTTTTTAACAAGAACTTGAATGGGAGCGTATTTTATTTTTGAATTATTTTTTAAAATTTTATTCTTTTTTAAAATATGATTCGTGAAAATTAAAAATTTTGTTGGTAAATTTTTTAAGAATCAGAGTTAAAAAATCATAAAGCAATTTTTCTTCTTTTTTGAGGTATTTTTTTAGAAACTATATGTACATGCTTTTCTCAAAAATGAAAAATCACATGTGGTAGAAGAGAGAAAGCGTAATATAATTTCAAACACCGAAAACACGGAAAATAAGTGGTTCAAATGAGACTGACCAAATTGTTTACGTGCACCTTTGGAGTGGTTCTCTCGTGTCTGTGACTCTGTGTATCGCAGACGGATTCATGAAAGTATTAAAGGGATCGGAAACAAATTTACATAATTTTTTAAATATTTAACTTCTAATAAATAATATGTTTATAAAATATTTATTATTAATTTTATGTATAAAGTTAGAAGAAAATTAAGTATATATTAATTCAAAATTTTATTTTTCTTATATATTTTTCTTTAGTAATATTATTTTTTAATTTTAATTTTCTTCTCATATATACTACATAAAGGATCTTAAGGGAGGGGATGGGAGGCCAAAACCCCTACTTGCCCCCTAGATCCATCCTTATTTGCACCAGGTTTTAAAATGAAGTAAAACTGTTTATGTATAAATATTTAATATAATTGTTTTTTTTATAACTGTTTAATCATTTATAAAATGCAGTAAAACTATTTCAAATAAATATATAGAAATAACAATTCAACTTTTTTTTAAACACAAACAAATGAGCCCTAAAGAAGATTACTGTAATTTGGACCAAAGAAAGTACAACTAAAAACTCTATTCAATAACAATTAGTTGCAGTAGAAATTAATTGCACCCCAAGAAAATTTATTTATAAAACATTATAATCATCAAAGAAAGTACGCAATCATCCCTTTAAGTTTAGAATTGCAGGAAAGATCCCTTGAACTAAACAAATTTAAGAAGTTTTCAAATTATGGCTCTATTTGAGTGGGTTGGTATGCAAGTATTTGCATAAATATTCGGCATTAATGTCCCAAAAGGCGAAGGAAACACCGCCAAAGGACTCATTTATATGATTGTTATATGCTAGCTCATGAACTAGCTAGTAGTATATAAACATAGAAGTCCAGGCAAGAAATGCTAAGTGTAGGGCACGCATTCATACTGAAGGGCTTTCCCCCATAATTATTGTATATTTAATTAGCAGCATGTGCTAATATCCATATTAATTAAGTCCAAGTGGTCACTTACAGCTCGGATATTCACAGCAACCGTACCCTAAGTAGGAATACTGTCCCTCTCAAAGGGTCGTTCACGTGTCTCTCATTCAATTTCGGGTAGTGATTGTGAATCACAACTATACTAAAATGTTTCCTTTGTTAAACTCAGATAGACCCACAAGGGCTACACATTAGTTTTGAATTAAAATTTGTATTAATAGTATCTTTGCTCAAGGTAAACACCAAAGTGTCCCACAATAATGGGAAAAGGAAATGATGCCAGCGTGAAAAGGAAAACGTTGGAGCGGAATAAATATTATTCACTTAGTTTTCATTATGAAAGCTACTGGTCATGTGCCTCAAAAACTAGCTGATAAAACAAATCCAAATAGAAATTTGTGTAGATTGTGACTGGGCATGGCAGCGAGATTTGAATTCATGGGCATCCGCTCGAATCTGTCCCAATTTTAATGGGAAAAAACTGAATTTATGAGGTTTGGGTTTGGGTTCAGGTTTTCCCCGATAGCCAAAAGTGGGGGCGGGTATGGGGTTACTGGTACCTGCCCCGCACCCGCTCTCACCCCCACTCCCGTAATAAATAATATTAAAAAAATATATATATTATTTTCTAATTTTTTTAATTGAATTACTTGATTTTGTTTTATAATTTTTAAATTATGCTTCCATATTTTAAATATGAGTTTGTTATTATTTTCTTTTGTTACGTAATTAGCTTTTTTATCAGATTTTTCAATAAAAAAATTATTTTATTTTTTTATTTTTTTTAAATTTTAATCAAATAGCAAGGGTGGGGAGGGGAGGGAAAAACCCGACCCCCAGCATGGGCGGGGATGGGGATGAGTTTTAAAATCATACAGGGATCGGGGGTGGGGGCGGGGAATAGTTTTTGAGTCGGGGGCGGGGACAGGGAATGCAATACCCACTCACACCCGGCCCCGTTGCCATGCCTAACTGTGACTATCCCACTCTTCAGAAAGAAAGAAAAAATTGTCTCAAACATTAATTAGCTTGGTCCTCCATCTAATGGGGTTTGATGTAATTTAAGACAATGGTAATGTGTTGATTAATTTATATAAGTACCATAACTGTTTCTTATTTCCACACAAAACTATGAAATTGAAAATGTTATGGAAAATTCATACAATACTCAATTATTAATTATCAACTAGTCTTTCATTTTTCTTTTTCTTTTTTTATATTTCTTTTTGTTATTGGCCTCAATCTCATCACAAAAAGTATATTTTGCCTCTTCTTCTTCCCCCATCATCGCACACACTCCCTGTGCCCCCCACCTTCTTCTCACCCAACCCCCGCAACTCCACCCTCCTCCACCACAGTCACGCTACCATCATCACCACCAATTACCTCCGCACAGTGCCACCACCCTATCTCATCTCCTCCACATTGCATCGCCATCATCACTGTCGCGCAAAGCCCCTGCTCGTGCGCAACCTCCACCCATGCGCGATCTCCACCTTTGAGGCTCCGCAGGCGCAACTCCTCTCCACCATCACTATGTCGTCGTGCACATCCACCACTACACACTTCTTTGCCATAATGAAATCGCATTTTCGCATGGATATTTGGCTGCACGAAATTGTGTTTCCATTGTATATATTTTTTTCAACTTCACTTAATCCAACGGAATCATGATTCCATTTTGTTAAAGGGTGCCAAAAAATATAACAACAAAATCACGAATTTGTTATGTTTGGGGAAAGAAAACATTATGCAACGGAATCACGATTATGTTACGCTAAGGGAGTGAAAATTGGTGCATGATGGAATCGCTATTTCGTCTTTTTGTTCAACGGAATCACAATTATGTGGATAGGGTATTTTTTAAGTTAAAAAAAGTCTCAGCCCCTTGGTAGGGGCCAAGAGCAGTTTTAATGGGACAAATAGTAACTCCCCAAGATTAAACAATAGATACAAACAAGGCCTAAATTTTGTCAAAAGCGTATAGGATATTGTTATTCTTTTCCTTTTTTTTTCTATTTTCACACCCTATTTTTAATTAAAATTCTTACTTTACTCCCTCCCCTCACAGTCCCTCGCATTCTCTTCTCTTTCGCCACCCTTCACCCACCTCCACATATATTCTTATAACACTCACATTGCGTCTTATAGCTTTCTATTTTTATTTTTGGCTTAAATATGTTTTAAATGCCTGTAAAATGAGAATATTTTGATTTTAGTCCCTAAAAAAAATCATTTGTTTTTCTTCCTCTAAAATTTTAAATTGTAGTTTTTAGTTCATGTGAAATGAGAGAATTATGGTTTTGGTGATTGTAAAATATTTTTCTTCAATTTTGATCCTTACAAAATCTGACATCACTAAAATTGTACCTAAAGTTCATTGTAATGTAGATAAATAACATTAGTTGTAGGGATCTAAACTTTTTGAAGTATAACATGCTGACATTATACCATAGACACTAGTGGGTACCACCAAGCACATGGATTAACTGATGTGAGATTGTTCCAACTTAACTAGATATCTCAAGTTTAAGTCCTGAGTATGCAGTTGTGTTAAATACTTGGAGGGAGAGCTTTTTGCCCATAGTGATTTTATCTGTCTCGTTCAAAGAGATATAAGGTTAGTTGGGTGGTAAAAGAAAAAAAAGGGAAGGAAGGGAAGGAGGGAGAGATCGTGGGTTCGAATCCCTCCACTAACAAAAAACTAACATTTAACAACTAACATTGGCCGATAAAAAAAAAAATCTGTCTCATTTAGGATTTCCTTCAATTGAGGATACTTGTGGTCTAGACCAAAAAAATAGACACTAGTGGGTGTCACTTGGGATGGTCACTTGACTTTTGTCAAATGCAAGCAATTAATGAGTGTTGCATAATTGTAGGTGCCAAAAACAAAAATTCAACTCTTTGAAGGATAAAAACCAAAGAATTTTTTTATAAGGATTAAAATCAAAACTCTTTAACTTTATAGAAACTAAAATCATATTTAAACCTATATTTTTTTGTACGTCAACAAAATGAATTTTTACCATGTCATGATACAACACAAAAATGTATTATGCTATGTATCTCAACAAATTTTGCACAATGAGAATGTATTTTCATTGTGCATCTTGACAAATCTTGTAAAGGTTTACGAGAGAAATATGTCTCATTGTATATTGTTCTCAATGCAAATACCATCAAGAGTATTTTGGTAAAAATAATCATTAAAAATTGGGGTGTGAACTTAACAAAATAGGTTGTGAGAATAACCAACCCAAGCCTATTCAAGTTTGGCAAAATTGGGCCAACAAATTTTCAAAACTATTCAACTTTATGGAAAAATGCTATATCGATTATCCTTTTTCTATGTGCACTCCTTTTTATTTTTATTTAAAATTCTTTCTACATAAATACTCTTTATATCTTAAATACACTTATATCATTATTCTGAAAAGTAGTTTTTAGAATTCTATTTTAGTTTTTTCATTCCAAAAATTATTTTTTGGAATACAAAATCTTAAACAAAATTCTCGAAACTACTTTTTGGAATACAATAATAAATTCCAAAAAACAGTTTCTAGGATATTATTTTTTATTTTCCAAAATAGAAAATCTAAAACAGTATTCCAAAAACTACTTTCCAAAATTTAAAAATAAACATTTTAAAACATGATTAGATTAGCTGTGGATTCTTACATCTGCCATTTTTTTATAGTATAGAGAAATGAACATGCTCTAAATCACTATATCAAATTTAATTTTTAATTTTATTTCCTTTTCATCTTTATTTCTTTTAACCATGCATAAATCACACAAAAAGAGTGCAAACATACTGTGTTTGAGAGTTTGATGATAAAAAAAAACACTAATGTTAGGCAAAGAGATCAAACAAGCAAGGAAGATCAGAGCAAGATATTGATTTGAGGGTCACAATGGAAGTGAAAGAGAGGAACAATTCTAATGAATATAGGGGGAGTGTTTCGTTGCATTGGAGGGAGTGTGCAAAAATGTGAGGGAAAACTAATGTTTGAAAAAAGATGGTCATTTAAGTCAACCAAATTAAAGTAGGCAAGGGGATTGCACTTAAAAAAATGGGAGTGGATATAGCATTTGCCCTTTTTTGCTACCCTTAAGCCTACCAAGCACCCAAGCCAGCCCAAAACCAAGGAGAAGACGTGAGATTGTTTGTGATCTTTGGGAATGTCATACATAGAGTTGTCAAAAAGGAACAACCCGCCTTATTGTGTCAAGTCCACCTCAACCTACCTTATAAATGGGTCAATCAAACTCAGCTTACTTAAGGGGTGAGTCTTGAAAATATTGACCCAAGTTAGCCCCCCATAGGTTGGTGAGTTAAACAGGTTGGCTCATCAACTCACCTAAAATTAAAAAAAAAAATCAACTGAAAATCATTTTAAAAAAAATAAATTTGAATAAATTAGAAAAATAATAGTTGAATTAAATCCTCCACTATCCACACACCGCACATTCAACAAAACATATTATCACAAGCTACAACTATAATAACAAAAATTTAGAAAAATGACAAGCATTTCATGTTTACATAATAGTCTAAAATAAAATAGTATTAAACAAGACACTAACTAAATAAAATCGAAGTCTAGAACTTTGAACTTTGACTTTGAAATCTTAAAACAATATTACAAGATTCTAGATTTTTTTAGGTGGATTAAGTGAACCAACTCGGACAGAGTCTAGGTTCAGCCTGGATGAACCGAGTCATAAGTGGGTTATGTCCAATTTCTCAATCAATTACAAATTATATGTTAGATATTTGGGTATGATAATCCTGGATAACTTCAAAGAATCGTGTTCGTACACTTTCCGAACAAAGTATTTCGACCCTATTCTTGCCTGGGTTCACGAAATCCTTGTTGGGATAATTCTTTGAAGAACAATCTGCTTCTGGCAATAGAGAACAGATCAGGAATGTAGAGAGAAAGTATGATTTTCGTATA
>PYAF01002040.1:91157-108995 GCA_007407185.1 Glycine tomentella
CCATGGAGTTTAAACAAAAAACCAGGAGCGCTGCCCCTTGGAACCCCGCACCGTAATCGCGGTCAATTATGCGTTGGCTCAACAAGCGTGCACTCCGCACTACCCTAACTCGTTTCCAAAGCTTAACGCGTAATCGCATTGGCCTATAGTAAATCACATTACTACTAAAATCCATTGATGACACTAAAATCACCAACATTATATAACTTTTTTGGACTCGGCCCAATCTAAACCTATGATAGGTTAGGTTGATCCACATGTTTGAACCTATTTTGAGGATTATATACAAACAAATTCAGTGATTGAAAATACGTTGCCTCGCCTAAATGCAAACCCAAGACATGAGGAGTGAATCTCATCAAACATTATACAAATTGAGTTTTGGGAAGGGATCCACATTAAATTACACCATAGTCTTCTTTTGGGCTTCTACGTGAATGTTCTCTTAAATGAAAATAACTGAGTTATTGCTTCCTACACACTTTTCTTGTTGTTTTATGCGCTGTTATTTTCGTTTCGGAATGTTCATTCCAGATTGTAAAACAACATTCTAAAATAACCATCCAAAAGGTTAAAAAACATTCCAATAAGAGTGCAGGAAGTAGTAATCAAATAAATGTGTGTGTCAGGTGAAAGCAAAAGCAAGTGCTCCACTATTCTTGCTATGTAAAAGCTGTAATTGTGGCGCAATAAGAAGACCAATGTATCTGATGATTGAACACTTGGCCCAACCTCTCTTAACGAGAAGAAAACCAAAAAACTGAAACTAATCACTGCCTAAATCTTGTGTAACCTGCTTAATAACTTTTTGTAGGCATTGGATTTCATTAATGTAACAATTAGTTCAAGATTTTTTATCAAGTAAATCAAGTGTACAACATTTTATATATTTTTAAAATTATTTAATACTTCATTAATCAACTTCATTTTAACATATTATAGTTTTAAAACATAAATAGATATCATCTAGAAGATTACATATCTAACAAGAATTGTTCTACCTTAACTATTGATCTTGAGATTAAATCCTAGATATACAACTGTCGTTACATACTTAGAGAATAGTCCTACTTTGTTGGAATTGGATTGTCTTCCGTAAAATATATATACTATGTGGTTTGTAAGAACGAAAAAAATTACACACATTCAGTGGCAGACGTATTAGAAAATGAGGGTGGACAAGGGCAAATGCGCATTTCAACAAGAAAATGAAGGTGGGCAAGGGCAAATGTGCATTTCAACAAAATAATTAGTATTTGTCCTAAAATTTTATATTTTACACCCTTTAATTTTAATGTGTTTGATTCCCTAATATATTCACATGTTAGAATAAGTAAATACACCTCATTATTTAATAAAATTACAAATATTTATCTTAAAATTTTATATTTTGTATATCTTATCTTTGTGTTTGAAACCAACTATCTCATATTCTCACTCCTTCGATTATTTTTTCTTCATCCTCGTATATGATAAAAAAAAAATTTAAAAAGAAGATTGCCCCCACTATACGATGTATATTCTATTTTTCAAAAATTTGATACACATGATTTTCAAGATTGAAGATGATATCATATGACTCAAGGGGTTGGATTTAAGAAATTTGTGTTTCAGAAAAATTATAAGGGAAGTAAGTGTTTATAAGACTTATTCCTCGAGTATGCGAATGCCTTACATATATACACGACCACATAGGTTGTGACGAAGTGTTTGACATATTAAGTTATTAACCATAACTATTTAATTTTCAGCTAGATGAAGCAGAAGACAACCCATCATGGAAGGCAATTGACTATTGTGGACCTGATCCAGAGTTCAAATCACAGTTGAAGAACCACTTATTCACAAAGAAAAGAGGACAAGAGGAAAAAGAAGATGAAGACTATGATGATGGTACTGAAGATGTTAGAGGCCCTCTTTACAAAGGTCTTATATACATAAACTACCCACGAGACATCATCATAGATTCTCTAAGACGAGTTGGATTCTCTGTCTCTGCTACTCCCAAAAAGACCAAGGCTTCTAGCCTCTCATCTCCTTCTTTGGTTATCCATTGTGATGTTGTGGTTGTTGGTTCTGGCTCTGGAGGAGGGGTAGTGGCTGGAGTTCTAGCAAATGCTGGTTATAAAGTGCTGGTGTTGGAGAAAGGAAGCTATTTTGCTAGGAACAATATTTCTCTTCTTGAAGGACCAAGCATGGACCAAATGTACCTCTCCAATGGTTTGGTTGCCACAAAGGATATGTCTGTGCTAATACTAGCAGGTTCCACAGTTGGTGGAGGGTCTGCAATCAACTGGTCAGCCAGCATCAGAACTCCTCAACATGTGTGCAAGGAGTGGTGTGACGGCCACGAGCTCGAATTGTTTGAGAGTAAGTTGTACAAAGAAGCCTTGGATGTTGTGTGTGAGAAAATGGGAGTGCAATCTGAGATTGATGATGAAGGATTCAACAATGCAGTTTTAAGAAGAGGATGTCTAGAAATGGGGTATCCAGTGTGCAATATTCCAAGGAACGCTTCGTCGGATCACTACTGTGGCTGGTGTTGCATGGGGTGCAAGGATGGAAGGAAGAAAGGTACACTAGAAACATGGCTAGTGGACTTGGTGAACTCAGATAATGGTGCAATCATTCCAAGTTGTGAGGCTATTCAAGTGTTGCATAAGAAAAAGAAAGGAAGAGACAGAAAAATAGCAAGGGGAGTGGCTTTTGCAATTGAATACAAGGGGAAAAGGGATATTTGTGTAGTGGAGTCAAAGATCACAATTGTAGCTTGCGGAGCTCTTAGTACTCCAGCATTGCTTAAAAAAAGTGGATTGAAGAATGAAAACATAGGGAGAAACTTGCACCTTCATCCAGTGGCAATGGCTTGGGGCTACTTCCCTGATTCACTTTCACCTGAGTTGTGGCCAGAGAAGCATAAAAAGAGCTATGAAGGAGGGATTATGACGGCAATGTCCACAGTTGTTGCACAGTTTGAAAATTCTGGATATGGTGCAGTGATCCAGACACCTGCATTGCATCCTGGTATGTTCTCAATTCTAATGCCATGGACTTCAGGTAAGGATATAAAAGATCGAATGCGCAAGTTTTCTAGAACGGCTCACGTGTTTGCACTGGCAAGGGATCAAGGATCAGGAACTGTGAATTCGCCTTCCCATATAAGTTATCAGTTGAAAGACGTCGACAAAGAGAATTTAAAGATTGGACTTGAGAAGGTACTGAGGATTCTTGCAGCAGCTGGAGCTGAAGAAATTGGGACCCATAACAACAAGGGAAGGAGCATAAATGTGAAGCAGGTGAGCTACCATGAGTTTGAGAAATTTGTGAAAGAAGAAAGTTCAATGTCTTTAACAGACATTTCAACACCATTGTGTTCAGCACATCAAATGGGAAGCTGCAAGATGGGTACCAATCCAAGGGAATCAGTTGTGAACCAAATGGGGGAGACATGGGAAGTGGAGGGCCTTTATTTGGCAGACACGAGTGTGTTTCCCACTGCTTTGGGTGTGAATCCGATGGTCACTGTTCAGGCTATTTCTTACTGCACAGCACAATATGTTCTTGAAGTTCTTAGAAGGAAAAGAAAGTGAAAAAAGAGAAACAAAAAACTTTTGCTGCCCTATAAGCACTTCAGTTTCAATAATATTAAGTGTGACTGTTCAACAATCGACCAAAAAGTAGCATATAGAAGGACATTTGTGTATTCCACGTACCAGTGGATATATTTTTACTTTTTTATTATAGGATATATAGATCATGTTTGTTTAAATTTTTCTATAAGCAGTTATATGAGAATGAAACAAAAAGATAAAATGAATCACTTTCTCTTGTAAATTATAATTAACTTATGCACTTAAATTTTGTAAAAATTCTCTTGTTTAATTTTTATAAAAACTAAAGTGCATAAATTAATTTTAACTTATTTGAAAAACTTTGTTCATTTTATTTTCTCATTTTCTTCTAATGGATATGGAAAAATTTATCTAAATAGATCATAAATATAATTGTTTATTGGAAAGCCTTATTGTTTGTTTCTACATCATGAAAATAATAAAAATTCAATCTGACTGTCATGCATATACTTTATAACAATCCTAATGTATGTCTACGCAAAAGCTTTCCTTTCAAGGTAATATGTCACTATTGGAGGAAGGTACATTCGTCCCTGAAAAATAAAAAACAAAAATTACTCCCATAAAATATAAAAAATAAGATAAATCCATCCTCCAGTTAAATTTTGTCCATTAACGTTAGTCAATCAGCTTACATGACATGTAGGGACGAAAATGTCACCAAAAAATTGCTCACATGAACATAGTTAGGGACTAATTTATTAGTAAGAAAAATTTTTTATCCCTTCTCCTTTTAACCATTAGACTTGCAATAATTATTTTTTCCTTCATCTTATATATTGTTCTCCATGAATGAAGGATTAAGCTTCTTGTTCTTCCTACCTCTTCTTCCTCCTTGGTGTTTCTTATTTTTTTATCTCACCTCCATTTATTTAAGTTCTCAACAAATTGTGTCCCTTAATTAAATAACTTATTGACGTTTTCGTCCTTCAAAACAGGGTTGTTTTCTTACCTTGCACGTTAGAGTAGAACATTGAAACGACGACTTTGTCTTCAGCGGCCGAAAAATGGTGCTCCTTCACGGTGTCTATGAAGGTTGTCGAAAGTCTCCAAAGGCGGAAAAGGAAAGGTGAAAAGAGAAGTAATAACAAAGGCAAATATTATATTGACATTTTCGTCCCTATGAGTCATCGCCTCAGTGTCAACCAATGAATGCCATGTGAGTAATTATTTCGGGACATTTTTGTCCCTGCGTGTGACGTAGGCAAATTCTCTAACATTAACGGATGAAAGTTAATGATATGACAGATTTGGCTCACTTTTTCCACTGTCGGTAACTATTTTTTGTATTTTCATTTTGCATATACGAATTGTCAACGCTACACACTTTTAGGAACGAAATTAACTATTTTTATCCAATGTTTTATGAACAAAGAGGAACTCATATCCTCTAAGGTAATTGCTTTACATATAAAAACAAGTTGATAAAACTAAAATCAATACACAATTTTGAAAACATAGTACATGTGTAGGCAGATTAGCTAGCTGTTCACCGGGACAATATTTCTAATGTGTCCAAGAGTAGTGATTAGTCATAAAGATATATTTTAGATGTAAATTACAATGTTCAAGTTCAACAATGTTGAAACAATCAAAAACAAAATAAGGCAATTAATTAATCCTAATCAAAGGGTGTTATCAAAGCCAAATATTATATTTGTTTTCTTTGTAGGAAGGTGTAGGAAACAGATGAAATAAAGCTTATATAATGATCTATCAGTCAATCTTGATAAAATTATCTTGATCATTGAATCAATTTGATCTGATATATTAAAAAAAAAATATATATATATATATATAATTATAATTTGATTGATCAATTTATACTTCAAATTTAAAATTATATTATCATAATAAAGTATTTAATATCTCAAATAACATATAAAGTTCATAATATATAAATCATAAATCTTATTATTATTTAATAAAATATGTCGGTTGATTACAAAATTAATTAGTTAATAAAATATATTGATTGATTACATAATTAAGAATCAATTATTGCTATATTAAGTTTAATATATATATATATATATACACACTAAAATGAATTGTCAACTATGATATGAGGAAATTGAAAGGTGCCGGTTAGTACGTTATTTCTTTTTTCATCATTTAATTTAATATTTTTAATTAGAAATGTTACAACACTTTTTCACTCATTCACTCTTAAAAAAATTAACAATTAATAGGTGTGAAATCTGGTCTGATCATTGATCTGATCTAGGTAGTGGGTCAGTGGTCCAATCGGTAAATCAGTAATTGGTCCGATTTGACCAGATATATATTAAAAATTCAAAATTATATATATCTATTATATATAAGTATATAATTAACATTATTTGAGTAAGAAAAATTCATCCATATGCTCCAAAATCCAAAATAACAATTGATAATAATTCAAAATTCAAATTCCAAAATTAAAAAAAAAAATCCAATTTTTTTAAAAAAATTGGAAAACCGACCGAGTCGAATCGGTCCAACCGGGATCAAGTAATCTAACCGATCAGGTTATCCCGGGTCAGTTGCAATACTGGTCCAATAATAAAATCAACTCGATTAGGCCACCAAGTCTCAGGTCAACTAGTCTGACTTGTGGGACCAGACCGAATTTCACTACATCGAGACTATTGCTCATCCTAAAATATTAACACAAGTATTCTTAATTATTATACATATTGTGAATTCATGAATGGTTCTTTTTTTAATTAATTTTTGCACACCCTTTTAGAATTTTGGGACCTCAAACCTGAATCCTAAATGGTTTTTTCTTTTCATTTTCATTTTCATTTTAAAATTTTTTTAATTATACAAATAAAATAACAATTAATATTATTTAATAATTATATTTAAATAATATAATTAATTATTATAATTTTAAATAAAAATTAAAATATAATGTAACTAACTATAAGAATAATTATAAATAATTACTAATATTTTAAAAAATATCTCAATGGAAAAATAATATTATGAGTAGATACGAATATTGACAGAATAAATAATTAGCATTTGTGATAATTCGTAGACACAAACAATGACAACTTAATTATAAAACTTTTAAACAATTTAATGGCAACGATGGCAATTTTGAATTGTGCTTTCCTAATTATTTAGACATTTGTTCTTAGAGTAATTAATGGTTTTGCACAATGAACAATACTTCGGTTGTCCCCTTTTTCTTTGGTCAATTTCAGTGTGTATGCAGGTTGATCTTGGGCAACCCTTTTTTTTATTTTTTTATATACCTATACCTTTGAAATTTTTTATCTATCAAACTATACCTCCCCCAAAATTATATACAATAGTATCCCCCAACACTATGAAAAGTGTGAATTCGGGAATGTGGGATCCAAATTCGCACCTAATTTTTAAAAGTTCTTTTTGCACCCCCTTGAAAATTCAGTATTGCTAAAATCAATTTCTGAACGGGTTTTCTTAATTTATCTCTTTTTCGTTTATTAATTCTTTCTTGTATATTTTGTTCAAATTTTTTAATAATAGAAATAAATTAATAATGATTATTATTATATTTAAATATTATATTTTAATAATATTAAAACTATTATAATTGTTAAATATTAATATATAATATAACTAATTGGAAGAATAATTTTTATAATTATTAATATTTTTAAAATTAGTTTATCACAACAACCAAATAATATTACGGTAATAAAACATTATATGAACCAAAATACCTAATACATATAACTGTATTGGCGTCAAAAGTTGTCCTCGTGGAATGAAATTTTGAAGTAAATGTGATTTTTTCTTATTTTTAAACACCTTTTTATGAGTTTTTAGGCCAATTGGAGTTCTAAAAGTTATATTATCTAATTCATTGACATGAAAATTATGAGAATGAAGTATTATTTGAAGCAAAATACATGATACACATCGACTTAAAAGTTATCCACATCAAACAATTGTACAACTACACCGCCACATACAGAAAGGCTTGACTAGCAAAATAATTGGCTATCAAACAGGCGTATGGCAACTGGGAGCAATCTTATGAGGATTTACCCGAATTTCTCATAGCTTTTCAAACATTTGTGCTTGGAACCACTGTTGACTAGGAGTTGAAGCCAACTTATAACGGACAACAATAGCTACTTCGTGGTTGTGCAACATACCATCACCTTTTTTGGACATTTAAGGCACTTGTTGTTCGGTTTGCATACTACAAACCAATAATAGTTCAGATCAATAGTACTTTTCTTTACGATAAGTACAAAGGAACACTGTTAGTTGCAATTGCACAAGATGGGGTCAATCACATCCTTTCGATTATCTTTGCCCTTGTTGAGGGTAAAAGTGTGAAAACCTAGTATTTTTTCTTCCAAAACTTATAAAGGAATGTGGCAAAGCAACACAGATTGTGCCTATGGTCAAATAAACACATGTCAATAACAAGTACTTACAAGCAACATGGTAGTGGGTGGACACCAGACAACTCGGTGCATGTGTATTGCATTAGACACATTGCACAAAACTTCATGAGACATTCCAACAAATAAGGTCTAAGGAAAGAGGTCATTTGCACGAGTAAGTTCTACAACCAAAGAATTATTATTTTTCACTAAACTTTAAATTATATGGACAAACATTGTTAAGTATTTTGTTGATCATATGTCAGTGTACACCATGATTGAGCCCAAATTTGCATATTACTTCAACAATGGAACGAAAGAAAATAAGCAAGCGGCTGACTAGCTAAAGAAGATCCCAAAAGAAAAATGGACTACTGGTTGGGAGAACGGGAGATGATGGGGTCACATGAGAACAAATCTTGTCAAGGTCGTGAATTCAGTGCTGAGAAAAACAATGAGTCTGCCAATTTTTGCATTGGTCAATAGTACATACGAAAGATGCAACAAATACTTTTGGTCTCTTAAGTATCACAATTGAATGATTTTAGTTTATAAAGTTTTAATTGTGTTAATTGGATTTATCAAGTATCACAAATGTGGAATTTTGGTCACCAAATTTTAATTGCGTCAACTAAGTCATCCATATATTGTAATTGTATAATTTTAGTCTCCTAGATATCGTAATCGTGCAATTTTTGTCCCTCAAAATTAATTCCAATTGTACGATTAAAAATTTGAAGGACTAAAATAATACATTTGAATACTTGAGGGACCTAATAATAAGAATAACATTGATTAATAAGGATAATATGTATATTGCTCTGAAATTTTTAATGTGATAGTACCTTACCCAAAATATGAGACTCAAACAAAAATACACAGCCATTAAGTTAATCCTTCAAAAAGAATGAGACTCAAATAGATTTTGTCACTATCTAATGTTGTCATAATATAAATTTCAGAGCAACAGACAGATTATGTTTATTAATCAATATTATGATTATTATTATTTTGTTTGTTCTAACTTATGTTTACTTTCCTATTTTTTAAGTGTTTATTATAACGTTATGCTTATAACGATTAAAAAGGGGGGAAGATGAAGATTAAATTATATATTGGGAAATAGTCATTTGTGTCCCTGAATGTGTAGAGCGTTGAAAAATTCATCTTTGAATGTGTCACATAGGCTCTTTCATTAACGATAACAAATGAAAGTTAACATATGGATAGATTTGTCGCACTTTTTCACTTTTAGGGACTAAAATTTGAATTTTTATCTTTCAGAGACGAATTTGTCAGTGCTCTACACATTTAGGAACAAAAATGACTATTTATCCTTTTGCACGTCCCTTTAGAATTTGAGACCCCAAACTCAAATTCTAAATGACTTTTTTTTCTTTTCATTTTTATTTTTTATTTTGTAAATTTTTTAATTATACAAATAAAATAATAATTAATAATATATTTATTCATTCAAGAAGATCCACTTCTTTTCCCACTTCACTTTTCTTCATGCAAAAATAATACATGTTTTCAACATCATCGTATTTCTCTACTCTCTTTTTTCCCAATCTCTCTCTCTGTCGAAGATGGACCCGCTAGCCCGCAAGCACAACATGATTTTTTTTGTAAAAAATAAACATGGTCAACCTGGTCCAAGTCGCCAAACCAAGACAGGTCACCAATTTTAAGCAAAACCAATCAAGTCTGATGTTTGACTGGGACTAGTAAAGGCACATGTTCCTGGTCGAACCTGATGGAGGTCCATGGCAAGCTAAAGGTCTAGAAGGAGAGCTTGAAACACTTCCTTTGGTGAGCTTTAAAGGACCAATGGCAAGAGCTAGGACTCAAGCACTTCAAGACCACATTCAAGCTAACTTGGATAAGCATGAAGATGCACACTAACTCAAGGATGACAACAGTTGGATTTTGATGTCTCAAGTCCAATTTAATTCAATAAATTCCAGCACTTGTTAGAAGAAATTCAGTTTCCATCTGTTTTAATCGATTACCTTGATCTGTAATCGATTACCAGCATTTCAGTTTCACATAGAAATAAGATTTTTCTGTTTTAATCGATTACGAGATATTTGTAATCGATTACATGAGCCTGAAAATTGTAAATAACTCTGTTTTAATCGATTACAAGTGCAAATTAATCGATTACTTTAGCATTGAAACTGCACTGCGCATGTTGAGCAGCCAAGGGTCACTTTAGGGAAGCTTGCATTTCAAGCTTCATTTGGGCTTCATTTCAATTTGCATTTTCCATACATTTACTGACATTTAGCTTGTAATTTTGTGGCTTTTATAAGGTGCCAAAACTGGATGTAACTAACTTTGGTTCATTAATATAATTCTGAAAATTATTGTGAGAGTTTCTCTCTTGTTCTTGTGTAAGAATTTCTTGAGTTTTATCAATGACTTCTCAATGCTATTGTGGTGATTCTTCCTAGGCTTATTAGAAAGATTTTCCATGGTGTCATCCATTGCCATCCCTAACCTCTCTCCCATCTTCCATTGCTAAATTAAAAAGCTTAAAACAAACCCCAAATTCTTGTGAAAGTGCAGAAGTTAGAGTTCTTGAGGTTTGCTTGAAGATTGAGTTTCATTGCAAGGTAGATTTGGGAAACTTAATGTCTAATGGTTGTTGACATTACATCAGAATTGCTCCGAATTTAGTAACATTGCTAACTAGACTTATTGCAAGTTTTGAAAGCGAAGAAAGCTACAGTATTTAATTATAATATAGCAAATCCACCATACCTCTCAAGAATTTGATAAAAAAAACTATTATGTAATGTTCCATTCTCCATGTAGGCTATCATTAGCTTCCAACTTGAGCTGAAAAGTGTGGCTTAGCTGTATCACGGGATGGGTACCTCAATCCTCAAATAAAAAAATATTACAAAAAATATTTTGTAATTTTTAAATACTACATTAAAAATAAAAAATACATAAACAATTATAAAATTATAATGATTAGTGTGCCAATTATCTTAAAATTAACTTAATTGAATTATTTAGATAAAGTGGGGTAAAACATACTTGTATTTGTTAGTACAGGTGTTGGAGTATATTTTTATTTAGGCCTAATTGTACTTTTGGTCTCTTAAGTATCACAATTAAATGATTTTAGTTTATAAAGTTTTAATTGTGTTAATTGGATTTATCATGTATCACAAATGTGCAATTTTGGTCACCAAATTTTAATTGTGTCAACTAAGTCATCCATATATTGTAATTGTATAATTTTAGTCTCCTAGATATTGTAATTGTGCAGTTTTTGTCCCTTAAAATTAATTTCAATTGTACGATTAAAAATTTGAAAGACTAAAATAACACATTTGAATACTTGAGGGACCTAATTGTCACAATTGGAACATGTGAGACAAAAAATTGCATAATTATAATATTTGAGGGACCAAAAGTACAATTAAGTATGCTGTTTATTAGGAATGACAAACTGTACCCGAACCCTACAAGTATTCACAAAAATATTCACAAATGGATATTATATTTACTCGCTTATTAAGGATGGATCCACAAAAGGTATTTACTTGTAAAATTTTAATTGGGGTGGATGGAGTGGGTATTTACCTGTAAAAGTTTATTGGGAACCAATGCAAGTATAAGTAACATCATACCACTTTGCCCCACTTACGTTATAATATATATTGGCCATATCAGATGAGAAAAGGTTTTATTAGGAGAAATGAAAGGAATTAATACTAACAATTCGATCTAATCTAACGGTCCTAATAAAGTTTCTTCTTAAAATATCATTGACTTGATTTTCTATTCTCCCACGTGCACTTAAGCTTGCTCTTCTTTCCTCCTTGCTCTGCGCATAACTTTTGCATTCCATACTCCCTCAACCCCTCTCTCGTTATGCTTGAAAAGCAAAAGATTATTTGACTCAGGGGGAGCAAAAGAGGATCCATGAAGCTGATAATCTTAGACAATAATGTTTTGACTTTTTACATGTCAATTCAATTGAATGACATTTGTAATTTGTATGAGTTTGTCTAAGTTAATGCCTCCTATGATCCATTGCATAAATCTCTTTCGTTATTGTATCATGAAAAACATTCATGCTTTTGCATTCATGATTTTGCAAAACAAAGTTTCTTAAAAATCTTTTTTGAAATTCAAGTTTTTCATAACTTCATAAAAAGCTAAGTGTTTCATTTTTCAAGTCTTGGGAAAAATGTTTTCTCACTAGTTTAATCAATTACAAGCAAGTGACAATTGATTACTTGAAAACAGAGCATATTTAATCAATTACAATATCATAGTTATCGATTACGTGGCCACAATTTTGATTACAACTTCTTATGATAACCGATTACATGGCATTTTAATTGATTACATTGCCCATCAGTTTTTCCAGAAAGCCTGAAAAACACTTTAATAAACTACTTAGGACTTGTAATCAATTACCAAGTTGAATTAATCGATAACTTAAGTGATTTAATCGATTATTGGCAGTTATAACTATTTTTCTATAAATAGTTGCTGCTTGTTTGCACTTGGAACAATGAATTTGAAACCCATTCTTTTGAGAGAAAAGATGCTAAGTGCATTTCAGTGTATGACCCACAAATCCTTTGTTTCAACAAACATCTAGAAACCTTGTGAGGATTTCCTTTTGGACATTTGCTAAAAAGAAAGTTTTGGAGAGATTATTTTGAAATTTTTATTCAACCTTTGGTTTAAGATTCTTTAAACATCTGCATAAATTTGCATTGGATCCTAGGTGGTATCCCTCCTTGTTACATTGTTGTATTTCTTTAAGAAATTCTATGTTTGTAACTTGTGCAATAGCTTCTTAGAGTTTTTCTAGAGGGAGATTAGATAAGGATTGTTTCTCTAGGTCTTTATCACAAAGGGTATATAGGTGTTAGATGTCTTGTTCTTGGTCTGGGATTGATTAAGAGTGATTGTAAAACTTGTAAGAACAAATTGCATATAGTAAGATCCTAGCTTGTTGGTTAGGAAACTGGATGTAGCTTCTTTTGAATTAAGAAGTGAACCAGTATAAATTTTGTGTTATTTTCTTCTTCTCTAATCTTTTCTTTGAGTTATTGATTGTCATTCATTGGTTCAAGTCTTTCATAATCAACAAAAGTAATCTTATTGTAACTGCATTTCATAAAGGTTGGAGGTTGATTGATTAAAGGCATTCCAAGTTTGAGTTATGATACGATCCATTAAATTCTGATTTTTAAAGCAATTTTTTAAAGGGCAAGAAGAACCAATTCATCCCTCTCTTGGTTTGTGTGTTACTCATATTGTTTTCAAATGGTTTCAGGAGTAGGTTCTTGTGTGTTACTCAAGATCACTACTTTCTTTTAAAAGAAAATGAATGCCACACAAATTACCTTTAGGGAGGGTGTCTCCCTCAACCGTCCCCTAATGTTTGAGGGAGAACACTTCAAGTTTTGATAAAATAGAATGCAGATTTTCATTCAATCAAATGACCTCGGTGCATGAAATGCAATCGAAAAAGGTCCCTTTATACCTTCTAAAACTGTTGATAATGAAAAGGTTCCCAAAGAATGGGATGAAATGACTAATATAGAAAAGAGGGTTGTTCAATATGATTTTAAAGCTAAAAACATGATAACATCTGCTTTGTCTTCTGATGAGTTTTTCAGAACAGTTAGGTGCAAAAGAGATGTGGGAGATGCTGGAGATCTCTCATGAAGGAACTGATGAAATAAGAAGATCAAGAAAACATGTATTGATCCATGAGTACAAAATGTTCAAAATGAACACAGCAAAAAGCATCTCTCAGCTCCAAACAAGATTCACACATATACTCAACCATCTACTGCGTCTTGGTAAAACGTTTGATGTAGAGAAACTCAACATCAAAATTATGAAGTGCTTGGCAAGACCTTGACAACCGAAAGTGACAACAATCAAATAATCCAAAGATTTGTAAAAAATGTCCATGGCTGCACTCTTTGGTAAGTTGCTTGAATATGAACTAGAAATGTCTCAACTAACAAATGCAGAAGATGCAAATAAGAAATAAAAAAACATTGCTTTAAAAGCCACATCTTCAAAAGCTGAGAAAGATAATGATTCAAGTGAAGATGAAGATGATGAAAATCTGAATCTGATTGTCAAAAGATTTGGCAATTTCCTACAGAAAGACAAAAATAGAAGGTTCCATAAACTCAACAAAAGAAATGATAGCAACAATAACACCAACAACTTCAACTGCTTTGAATGTGGAAAGCAAGACCACATCAAGTCTGAATGTCCAATCTTCTTGAAAAAGTAGTTAGGGGATAAGAAAGGAAAGAAAGAAAAGAAACCCAAAAGAGCCTACATAGCTTGAGAAGATAATGCATCCACAACCTGACACTTCAAGTGAGAATGAAGAAGCCAATGTTTGTTTAACATCAACCATTGATGAAGAAAAGTCAAGTGTAGAATCTTAGGTAAATCCTGAAATTGATCAATTGGTTGATGCTTTTAATGAAATGCATGAGGAGGCCAAAAAACTTGTTGTCTCCAATAACAAGCTCAAAGCTGACCTTAGATGGCATATCACTAAGCTAGCTTCAATGCAAATTGAACTTTGCAACTTGAAACAAGAAAATGAAAAACTTGTTTCAAGCTACAAAGCTAATGGTTGTGTGTACCTCTTTTTCTGCAAAAGTATATGAACAAAAAGTCTTAAAAAAGGAATTTGATGATTTCAAAAAGAGCCATTATGAAAAATGCACAACTTTGCAATCAGAAAACTCCTACTTGGTAGATCTCTTGAAAAAGCTCTATCAAGGGAAATGTAGTTTAAACCAAATGCTAAGTGTGCAAAAGTATGCTTCTGATAAATCAAGATTGGGATATAGTTGTCAATAAGAAACCTTTCAAAACACCAAGTTTGCATCCTAAAAATGGGTGAATCAAAAAAAGTTTTCAAAAGCGAAGCATACTAAAATGACTCATTTTGAAAAAGGCTCAAATCTATAACATGCCACTACTGCATGAAGAAAGTTCACACCTCACCCAAATGTTATGCTAGAAGGGTCTCTGTGCCAAATGAAGAATGCATATGGATTCCTAAGAAAAAGGGTAAAATAGCTAACCCCTATGGACTCAACCTAAGTTGGGTACCTTCCCTTGCAACTTAATTTGATTTTTGCAGTTGTGTCTAAGAGCTAAAGCCTTACTATGGTACTTGGATAGTGGATGCTCTAGGCACATGACAGGTGATAAATCCATTAATTCATAAATCCTTATGGTGAAAATCATCACCCAATGAAACTCAAGAAATATCATATTGAACCATCAAGAAATCTTAAACAAATAATGCATACTTGTTTCCAAAATCTGTGACATTATTTTTATATTCCTTTACCGCTTTATAGTTTACGTTCAGTACTTTGTTATTTACTATGTTTGATGTTTGCTTGAATACTTGTGTGCGTTTACGATTCTTTTTGGTAGTGTACACAGAGGTTTATCTCTTTTTGGAAAGTACATATTTTGATTAAATTTTTTGTTTTGTAAATCTTTTTGGGACTTAACTAACATACATGTTTTGAAAAGAATCAACAGATAAATAATTTGAAACTTACTTTTTGTATTGGATCAGAACACAACAAAATGAATTTTGGAAACTTTGAGAATGAAAAACAAGGAATGGTTTTCCAAATACTAAAAGAAGGCAGATGTTTTTACATGGAATTGATAAAGAACAACTTTCGAAACATTGATTTGATTTGAACATGAAAACAGGCCTTAAGCCTAAGTGAATGTGTGCATCCACAAAAATCATATTGAGTGTCCTCATTTATCTATTTTATAGTTGATTTTGCATAAATTTCTAATTATCATAACATATGATTCATGGATATGATTTAGGCCTTCTTTCTTTTTGAATATTTTTTAAGCCACTGGCCAAAAAGCTATCCTAATATATAACGATTTATCATTAGTAAGCCCTTTGAGCCAAACACTTGATATTTTGTTGAAACCCTAACCTAGAATAAGAATTTCCTACCATACCTTAGGTTAGGTTAGGAGAGCAAAGGGGGATGTTATTTTGTTGGAAACTTGTATCAGTTGGGTAGCTAAATGTGATGAAAAATATTTTGGTTTAAAAGTGGCTATTCATGTGAGTTAAAAGCTAGAAAAGAAAAGAAAGAAGGAAAAGAAAAAGAAAAAAAGAAACAAATCCCTTGTTGAAAAGTTGGGGGATTGGAAAGTTGGAATAAAAAGCATGAATATCTTGGTAGAAAAAGATATAGGAAGTGATGATAGCAATGTTTTTATCCTTGTTTGCTCTCTTATTCTCAAGGTACTTTTTGAATATCCAAAAAAATCAAGATTTTCTTTCTAGCCAGACCCAACCATAAAAGTCCTAATGATCCATGATAATTATGTACTATGATTTGATGGGAAATGAACTGCAAAATTAATCTATGACATATCAGTGTTGGAATTGAGAATAAACACTTATCTGTGGGAGAAGTAAACACCTTTGAGAGGTTTTCTTCTGTTTAAAACAATCAGGTGTTTCCTCTGATGTTCTTTAAAAATGAAATGTGACTTGATCTAAATCTCATTTGGTTTTGTGAAATTTCATCGTTTGTTTCAAATTCTCAAGGTTGACTATTTGAAAAAATTTGTTCTGATCACTTTTTGAAAGTTGATTCTTTACAAACCATGTTCATATTAAAAGTATCTTCTATACTCCTAGTGTATTTACTTTGCTTGAGGACAAGCAAGATTCTAGGTTAGGGGCAGTGATAAGTGCCCAATATTAGTAAAATTATGTAAATGTTGTTTTTCATATTTTGGAAGATAAGTCCAATCACAGTTTGTATTTTGATAGGTTCTGATGGTATCTGATGTAACGTCTAAAATTTTTCGCTTGTTTTATACATAAATTTATTTTACCAAATCGTTTTTCTTTATGTTTCAAAATAAACTTCCAATGAAACTTCAAATAAAATAGTTGCCATTAAATATTTCTTAGTACAAAATAAAGTATCATATAGTCTATTACAATAATATTATTCAGATACAAACCATAATATAGTTCGAATACAGACCAACAAACCAAAATAGTCCAATACAAATTTCATGGCCTCAGAGACAATAGTACACCGAGCATAGAACACAAATCATCCAAGTTTCTCCATCACCATTTTAGCTTAATATTTCACTGTTCCTCTGCTCGCCCAACAGATTGGGGTCATCACAGGTGTCAACCACAGACACAAAATAGGGTAAGTACATGATAGACATAGTTAGATAAAATAACAGATAGTAAAATAATACGTCATAAAATTAGATACATAACAGAGTTCATAACAGATGCATGATTCTTGATTTAAATGATGCATGTCTGAGATCTCAGGTTATCAACAATTTCTCAACATATGGTACCATAATCAAAATAGCCCCACCCACTCTAGTGGAAGCCTCACCCGCTCTGGTGGAATATATACCTCCGCTCTGAGGTTAAATGGTACCATAGTCAAGATAGCTCCACCCACTCTAGTGGAAGCCTCACCCTCTCTGGTGGAATATACCTCCGCTCTAAGGTCAAATGCAGATGAAATATGCAATGATTTGTCTTTATTTCATCTTCACCATTTATCTTCAATTTATTTCTCATATGCTTTAATCATTCAATATAGATCCAGCACAGAACTCAACTCAACATAATTTTATAGAAACACTCAGCAACACATGGATTCCATAATAATCCATAAACAAGTGAACTTCATAGAATACTTAGTAGAATACACTCGTCCCATAAACTTTAATAAAATCATCCAATTAATATACAACATACAAAC
>PYAF01002040.1:116555-132449 GCA_007407185.1 Glycine tomentella
TGATATGTACATGTACAGAACCTTGTTATATATGACATGTGACTTTACCCTGAGTATAATTGTCTTATATCTGTTATCTGCCTGTATTATTAAGATGTCTGACTTTTGATATATGAATGGAGAAACTGGATCAGCATAGGATTGAATTGTGTTTTGTATAATTGTGATTTCACGTGTTGATATTCCATACATAATGAATAAAGAAAATCGATTCTACACTTCCGCTGAGTACTAGTTTATGTTTACTAAGCGCTAAACTGATATTATTAATGTTAACGCACCGGAGGCCTACGGGGTATTACAAAAGCCAAAACATCCAAGTCCTCTCATTGCTTGATTCTTCAAGTAATCTTCATACAGCTCCCCCTCAAATCAACAAAAAATAATTAAACAGAGAATAACAAACTATTTTCACGTACACAACATCATGATATTCATGGATTCATAAATAGCACATAACAACCTTATGCAAAGGGTATAAACCACGTGGCTTTGTCTTTAATGTGAGAAAAAAAACTTTTGAAGAAAAAAAACTTAATATCAAAAACTTTATGCTAATTGTTGAGTTCTGGATTCTCGAAGAAATATCATATTGAACAATCAAAAAGTCTTAAACAAATAATGCATACATGTTTCCATCGTCGCAGTGATTTATCTTTAATCTTCTAGTCTTTAGTCTTTCCTTATAAGCTTTAGTCTTCCTCAGTCAAATTACTCCTTAAATGGTATTCTCTCTAGATGGAAAAGAAAGAAAAGAAACTTGATTTGACATATTGGGGACCATAACCCTATATATAATGTTTATTGTTGGGCCAGTAAGCTCTCATTAAACCTAATTGACCCAACACTGGTATCCACTCATTTATCCCATATTTACTTAGGAATCTATTTGGGCATATTTAACTGATCACTTTAATTTACTCAATTTATATTAAATAACATAATATAATTATTAATACAATATGTAGCACATAATAACGTCAGGAAATTTAATTTCCTAACAGGTATATCTCTTGAAAAAGCTCTATCAAAGGAAATGTAGTTTAAACAAAATGCTAAGAGTGCAAAAGTATGCTTATGATAAATCTAGATTAGGATACAACTATCAATCAAAACCCTTTCAAAACACCAAGGTTGCACCCTCAAAACAGATGAATAAAAAAAATTCAAAAGTGAAGTGTACTAAAATGACTCATTTTGAAAAAGGCTCAAAATCTATAACATGCCACTACTGCATGAAGAAAGGTCACACCTCGCACAAATGTTATGCTAGAAGGTTCTTTGTGCCAAATGGAAAATGCATATGGGTTCCTAAGAAAAAGAGTAAAATAGCTAACCCCTATGGACTCAACCTTAGTTGGGTACCTTCCCTTGCAACTTAATTTGATTTTTGCAGGTGTGTCTAAGAGCTAAAGCCTCACTATGGTACTTGGATAGTGGATGCTTGATAATCGATGTCGTATCGCTTCAAAACAATTAAACTACGCTAATTTTGTAGCACATGATTAACCTAGGTCGACTCAGAGACACTGTCAATATGGTTCCAACTTCAATTCACTAATAAACAGTTGGGATTTTTTGTCAAACAGTTTGCATGCGTTTAATAATAATTGCAAAATGGCATAAAAATGTATAAACTAATGCGAATTGATAATATGTAATGTAAAATAGATTAAAGAGCATCAATCCAAACCAAGCAATGATAATTATCATAGATCTCAGATAATGATTATGTTATGAAAGTTCATTCAATTTCATTAGAAGCACTTCAATCGAAATAAATCCTAACTTAATTGAAATCACAACCTAATTGAAATATCATTCAACTAATCTGTGATTAAAATTTAAAATTAGGAAATGAATCCATAACCTAATCCATTTTCAATCCTAAACACATTCATAATCATGAAAACTGAATAGATGATTAAAGAAGAAAGTGAACATTCACACAGAATTTAAAATACTAAACCAGAACTCAAATTCCCTTTTGCTTGGACTGGATCCTTAGATTGATTGATTGTTTAGCCTTCCATGATCATCATCAATGGAAGACCCGTGAAATTAGTGCATGAAAATGGAAGAACAGAAAATGAAAATGAAGAACAAGATGAAGAACAATGAGAGAAAAGGTTTTAATTCTAGAAATTTCTAAAAAGTAAAATATGATTGTGCTAAAATGTAATGCCATGTTCACTAACTAATTGCACTAGCATATAGTGACTAAGTCAAAAGGAAAGAATGAACCATGAGCAGGCCCATCTAAACTTATTTATTATGCTAATTACACCAACAAAAATCCAACTTGCAACCCAAAATTCAAGTACAATGGTTCTGACTTCCAAGCCTAAAATGGCCCTCCAAATGATGGAATTGGCCTCAGCTTATCTCTGACAAACTTGTAGATATTTTTCTTATCTTTCCAAGGACTACTCATATGATCCATTCAGAGTTTTGTAGATCTCTATAGGTCCTGCACAAGGAAGATAGATCAAGTGAGCATAAAATTCGAAAATAAGCAACAAATAGCAATTAAGCCCACTTGCTTGCCTAAGATAAAAAACTGAGTTAGAATGAGAAAATAAAAGTCCAAGAGAAGTTAAATAAGCTAAGAAGAATAGAAAAGTATTTAACTAAAAACGCCCAATCAAAATACCACACACTTAAACATTTGCACTCTTGGGCAAAACTAAAAGAAAAATTCAAACTAAAGTAAACCAAAATCTAAAAAAAAGGTATGAACAAGGCACACAAATTTTTCAATGGTTCCTAATAATGCACAAAAGTAAGAAAGATAAAAGATGGAAGAATGATATCAAGGTAACAAACAATCCATGAAAACATGATCACAAAGTGCAAAGTGCAAAGTGAAAAAGTAGTCAAGTTAAAATTAAGATTGCACCAAGGTGATAGCAATCTCTCAAAGAACAACACTCAACCTCATCTAATGTGTATAGGTTTGCGTTTACGCTCAAACACCACATGTAACTAGCACATCCAAATTTTGACAAGACTCTAATTCATTCAACTTGAAATACACATGCTTCAAAAGATCAAAAGGACTTTATTTGTTTGTAATGAATGACTTGGGTAAAACGTGGATAAGAAAATGATATTTAGGCTAAAACTAAGAGAAAAGAGGGGCAATGGGGAGTAAACCAACAAGTAAAAAGAGGGGTAGAAACAAAGAAATGAAATTTAAAGAAATTTACAAGATGAAAATGAACCACAACAACTTTTACTACAATTTTTTTTTCTTTCTTTCTTTTTCTTTGTTTATACACATTTTTTTTCTTTCTTTGAACTTTTGTTTTTTAAACTCTTTCATTTCTTTTCTTTTCTCATTTTTTTTCCTTCCAAATCAAAACAAAATAAAAATACCCCACACTTTCTTGAAACCCACTTCCAAAACAATTCCAAAGCCCCTTTTCTCCCTAAAGCTAGGATAACATGGTTTTCCATTTTTTAGTTTTCAATGAGCTATACAAGAAAGAAAAGGTTAAAGGCTCAAAAAGGATGACAAAGGATATCAATGCATGGATAGGTTTATTTGACTAGTGACTAAAAGAGAGAAGGCCTAAATTATCTCAATCAAAGCATGTGCAACAAGGATTGTCAAAAAGGGCAAGGCAAAACATAGAGTAATTTAGCATAAAGGTGAAAGAACATATCCACAAAGGCCCAAAAACTCACAAGGCAATATTCTATTGCACACGATCCATCTTAAATTCTATTTCTCAAGCCTACTATCACTTCAACAAATTGCAACAATGATTCACATCAAACATGAAACCTCTCAATCCAAACAAAATTTGTACATTTCTCACAATTTATACAAGTTAAAAATCCTATGAAAAACATGAAAAAGTGCATAAATTCTATTTTTTTTCCCTTAATACAATGTAAAAACAGAAAAACAGAAAACAACAAATACTGGAACACAATAACAGAAACAATAACAAAAACAGACATAACAGTAAACAACAAAGAGAAATATAAACAGACAGAAAATAGCATACATACTCAAAAATTAAAACAGACAACCATAAAACAGAAAATAAAAAATAGACAAAAACAAAATACAGACAGCTAAACCAGAAACAGAATGTAAAAATAGAACAAAAAATATATAGAAACAATAAACAGAAATGTAAACAGACAAAAAATAGTAAACAGACAAAAAATTAAAACAGAAAATAGATTAACTAAAACAGAAAACAAATTTTGTAATCCTTCATCCCACACTTGAAATACGCATTGTCCTCAGTGTAAGCATACAAAAAAATGCAAACGAAGAGACAACAAATAAAAGAAGGGAAAAGGAAACTCCCCAAATGTCATTCACGACGCATCATCACACAAAATTGGCAAAACCAAAGAGATGTCCGCCACAAGCTCATCCTCCACTTGAGGGCTCTCATGAAATACTTTGAGTTGGTGACCATTGACCTTGAAGACTTTGTTGGTAACTTTATTTTTAATTTCAACTGCACCATGGGGAAAAATATTAGTAATAACAAAAGGTCCATCCCATCTAGATCGAAGTTTACCGGAAATAAACTAAAGGCGAGAGTTAAACAAGAGCACTTTTTGGTCACTATGGAACTCCTTCCTAAGAATCCTAGAGTCATGAAATCTCTTCACTCTCTCCTTGTAAATCTTGGAGTTCTCATAGGCTTCTAAGCGAATTTCTTCAAGTTCTTGCAACTGAAGCTTCCTTTCCATACCCACTTCATCAAATGTCATGTTACAACTCTTCACCAACCAATATGCACGATGCTCAATCTCCATCAGAAGGTGGCATGACTTACCAAAAATCACCCTATAGGGAGACATCCTCTAAGGTGTTTGATAAACGGTCCTGTGAGCCCATAAAGCATCCTCAAGTAGCTTGCTCCAATCCTTCCTGTTGGATTGCACCACCTTCTGTAACACTTGCTTGATCTCTCTGTTAAAAACCTCTGCTTACCCATTAGGTTGGGGATGATAAGCTGTAGCAACTTTATGCACAACCCCGTACTTCTAAAGCAAGGATGCTAATGACCGGTTACAGAAGTGGCTTCCTTGGTCACTGATAATGGCTCTAGGCACCCCAAACCTGCAAAAAATGTTGGATGTCACAAAATCCACAACAACTTTAGAATCATTAGTTCTTGTGGCCTTAGCTTCAACCCATCTAGAGACATAATCAATAACAAGCAAAATATATGAAAAACCATGAAAAATAGGAAATGGACCCATAAAATCAATACCCCACACATCAAAAATCTCACAAAAAATAATGGGTTGTTAGGGCATCTCATGTCTATGTGTAATGGTTCGTCCTGCTCTCTGACACTGCTCACAAGTGGTGGTAAAATGATGAGTATCTCTAAACAAGGTGGGCCAAAAGAACCCGTAGTCTAATACCCTCCTAACGGTTTGTTGAGGACCGAAATGACCTCCGGTAGATGTGCCATGACAAAACTGAAGAATAGACTGAATCTCATGATTTGACACACACCTACAGATCACTTGGTCACTACTAAACCTCCACAAATAAGGATCATCCCACAGATAATATTTAGCATCACTCTTAAGTTTATCTATTTGGGACCTAGATGCATGAAGGGGAACAATAGATGCAATAATAAAATTCAAAATGTCAGCAAACCAAGGTGTGACATGCAATGAATGCAAATGCATCAAATGCTCATCAAGAAAATTATCACGAATAGGAAAGGACTCAAGAGGTCCCTCAATCCTACTCAAATGATCAACAACCAAGTTTTCTGCACCACTTTTGTCCTTAATCTCAATGCCAAACTCCTGAAGAAGAAGCATCCACATGATCAATCTAGGTTTAGGATCAGGCTTCTTCAACGGGTACTTCAAAGTTGTATGCTCAGTAAAGACAGTGATATGGGAGCAAAGCAAATAAGATCTTAATTTATCTAAAGCAAAAACAATAGCCAAAAGCTCCTTCTCAGTGGTGGTGTAGTTAACTTGGGCTACATCCAAAGTGCATGAAGCATAAGCAATGACATGGGAGAGTTTATCAACTCTCTGTGACAATACAGCCCCAAGTGCATAATTAGAGGCATCACACATGAGCTCAAAGGGAAGCTCCCAATCTGGTGGCTGCATGATGGGAGAGGTAGTAAGCTTATTTCTCAATCCCTCAAATGCATCTTTGCAAGGCTGGTCAAACATAAAGTCTACGTCTATTTTGAGAAGCTTGGACAATGGCAATGCAATCTTACTAAAATCCTAAATGAATCTCCTACAAAAACCCATATGTCCAAGAAAAGAACACACTTCCCACACAGAAGTGGGGTAAGGTAAAGAAGTGATCACATCAATCTTGGCCCTATCGAATGCCCTAAGATTATACCCTCATGCACCATAAAATGACATTTCTCAAAGTTAAGAACAAGGTTAGTCCCAATACATCGGTCAAGCACTCTAGAGAGACTATCCAAACATGCATCAAAAGAGGAACCATAAACAGTGAAATCATCCATAAACACCTTCATGCAACTCTCTAATAAATTAGAAAAGATACTCACCATGCACCTTTGAAAGGTGCCAGGTGCGTTGCATAGGCCAAAAGGCATCCGGGTGTAGGCAAATGTGCCAAATGGACAGGTGAATGTGGTCTTATGTAAATCCTCAGTTGCAATATGAATTTGCATGTACCTAGAAAAACCATCAAGGAAGCAATAATGTGATTTACATACCAACCTCTCTAGAACTTGATCAATGAAAGGGGGAGGGATATGGTCCTTGCGAGAGGCCTGGTTGAGTCTCCTGTAGTCAATGCATACTCGCCAACTGTTGGCCACTCTAGTCGACATTAACTCATTATCCTGATTCTTCACAACCGTGATACTCAACTTCTTAGGGACCACTTGGACAGGTGAAACCCAAATGCTATCTGAGAAGGGATAGATGATCCCTGCAGCTAGTAACTTTATCACTTCCTTCTTCACCACATCAAGAATAGTGGGATTCAGCCTCCTCTGTGGCTGCCTCACCAGCCTAGAATCATCCTCCAATAGTATTTGATGCATGCAAATGGAAGGATTGATTCCAGGGAGGTCAGCATGTGTCCATCCAATGGCCTTTTTGTGGCTTCTCAAAACATGCAAAAACTTCTCTTCATGCTCAAGTGGCAGACTGCTAGATATGATGACTGGAAGCTTCTGAGCATCATCTAAATATGCATATTTGAGGTGCTCGGTAGCGACTTCAGCTCCAAGGAAGGTAACTAAATGGTGGAAGGCAAGGAAAGGTTGGTGGCTAAAGGGATGGAGATAGGAAAATCAACATTTGTACCTGCAACACAATCAAAATCAAGTACGGAGGAAATCTCCGCACAAATACTACAAACAACAGCAGAATCATCACAGGTACAACCAAGATCAAAATCAGAAAAATCATCAGAAAGTAAATCAAAAATATCTACACTATCTACTGCAACATCAATGATATCAATAAGAAAAACAGAATGCTCATCTACAGGATGTCTCATGGAATCAAAAAGGTTAAACTGGACAATGTCATCACCAAACTCCATGGAAAGAGTTCTGGCATACACGTCAATTTTGGTCCTTGTTGTCATTAAGAATGGTCTCCCTAGGATTAATGTGGAACCATGGTTGGAAGACTCATTCTCCATATCCAAAATGTAAAAATCTGCTAGAAAGATCAAATTATTGACTCTCACCAGCACATCTTCAATAAGTCCAAGTGGAAGCGCAACACTCCTATTGGCTAAGTGAATGACCACACTAGTGGGTTTCAAATCACCAAGATGTAATGATCTGTAAACCGATGTGAGCATGACATTAATGGAAGCTCTGAGGTCACACATGGCATCTGCAAAGGTACAATCTCCAATGGTGCAAGGGATAGTGAAAGTGCCAGGATCCTTGCACTTCTATGGCAAGGTGGATAGTGGAATGACATCAACAGTTTTGCCTTGTATAAGTGCAGAAACATTTCTGCCCATCTTCACTTGCTCATTTCCCTTCAGCTTCCTCTTGTGGGTGCACAAATCCTTCAAGAACCTTGCATATGTTGGAATCTGTTTGATGGCATCCAAGAGGGGAATGTTAACTTCCACCCTCTGAAAGTCTCAAGCAAATCAGAATCAAACTCCACTTTCTTTGCAGAAATGGATCTAGAAGAAAAAGGTAAGGGAATTTGTTTTGGTGCAGAATCTGTTTTGGCACCATCATCAATTTTTTTACCAACAGCAACATCAATTTTAGCACCAGCATCTGGAAGCTCTGTGCCACGCCTCAAGGTAATAACACTGACATTCTTCGGATTGATTATTGGTTGTGTTGTAATGTTGCCAGAACCTTGTTGCTGCATCTAGTTGACAGTTGTAACTAACTGTCCAATCTGAGTTTGCAGGTCTTAGATGGTGGCACTGACATTTTGTTGAAACTGGATGTTGCTAGTTGTCATTTGCTTCATCAAATCCTCCAAGGAAGGTCCAGAACTGGTCTGCATAGGTTGTGCAGGTGTAGGTGCAGGTTGCTAGAAGTGTGGTTGTTGCTGAACGGGGGGGTGGTATTTGCTGGTGGAAGGTGGATATTGATGCTGCTGAAATCTGAATGGTTGTTGTTGTTGTTGTGTCTGCTGCTGGTTTTGTGGACCAGGACCATACCTCAAATTCGGATGATCTCTCCAACCAGGATTATAAGTGTTGGAGTAAGGATTATACTGTTGTTGAGGTCTAAATGGTTGTCCAGGTTGTATGGCAGAAACATCAGCAGCTTGTTCTGTTTCTTGGAGAGTGGGACAAGAAACTGTTGGATGATCAAGTGCATAACAGATACCACACAGCCTTGGTTGATTGACTGCCATCACATTCTGATGTTGACCAATAGCAAGTTGTCTCACAAGGAATGTCAACTTTGTCAATTTATTCTCCAACCTCTGGTTATCAACAACCATAGAAACAGAAACTTCATTTGCAGCCTTGCTTTTTGTAGCACCTCTAGTACCAAATTGTTGATAATTGGCAGCCATGTTCGAAACCAACTGCCTTGCAGCAAGAGGAGTCTTGTCCATCAAAGTGCCTCCACTAGCTGCATCTATCATACTTCTGTCCATCAACATCAATCCTTCATAAAAATATTGGATCAATAATTGCTCATTGATTTGATGGTGAGGACAGGTAGCACATAACTTGTTGAATCTCTCCCAGTACTTGTACAAAGTCTCTCTAGGCAGCTGCCTTATACCACAAATTTCTTTCCGGATGGATGCTATTCTGGAGGCAGGGAAGAATTTCTCCAAGAATCTTCTCTTCATGTTTGTCCAAGTGTTGATAGGATCTAGTTGAAGGTACAACTAGTCCTTAGCAACACCATCCAGAGAGAAAGGAAATGCCTTCATCTTGACATAATCCTCATGAATGTCATGTGGTTGCATGGTGGAACACACCACATGAAACTCCTTAAGGTGCTTATGTGGATCTTCACCGGAAAGACCATGAAACTTTGGAAGCAAATGGATCAGTCCAGATTTGATCTCATAACAACCTCAGTCTCAGGATATTGAATGCATCGAGGTTGATAAACAACATCAGGTGTAGCGAATTCCTTAAGAGTTAAGTTGATATCAGCCATTGTATCAGCAAAATTTTCAAAATCAAGATGTGCAAAATGAAAACTAGAATCAGAAACAGAAGACTCAGAAAACACTACACTACTATCTAGAACTACACTATCAAAGTCATCTAGACTACTATTATGCTTGCTCAATCTATGAAATATCTTATCTATTTCAGGATCATATGAATGCAAATCACTTGGTTGGGACCTAGTCATGCACAGTTCAGCTCATCAAAGACAGAATCACAGAAATAACAAAAATAACAGAATGCTACCCTACCAGGAACACTATTCACAATATCTGCCAAAATGAAACAGAAATTGGAAAGTGCCTCAAACAATTTTTAAAAAATTCAAAAACACTACAATAAATATCTATAAATCATGCTTGATTTTTGTGATTTTTTTGATGAATTTTAAAAATCATGAAAACATAAAATAAATTCAAAAGTGGCCTAGATCAATGAATTTGGGAATTTGGACCCCCCTAACCGTGGTCAAAATGATGTGTGATTTTTCTCCACATTCTGGTAAATTTTTAGCCCATTTTGAGACAGTTTACTGTGAAATGACCAGAATGCCTTTGTGATAAAACTGCTAAAACTCCTACTTAGAGGTCGAATTTGCCAATTTTAACCCCCCAAAGGCGTTACTTTTGCATAGAAAGGGGGATAAACTTCGGACACCAAGTTTCAGAATCAAACTCCACAGGACCGAAAATTTCTTGACAGCAAAATGGACCAACTACAACACAACTACACTACACTACATTAATTCTCTCCCTACTACTCCTCTGTGTTTTCCTCTATTTTTTACTGTTCACTCTATTTTTTTATGTTTTAACAGCAACACTTCAACCACGCTTCATAATGCACAACATCAACAATGCAAATATGTAAAAAAGTGCAATTGTGCAACAGAATGTCCATATGCAGTGAATGAAGGTTCTTTGTGCCAAATGTAGAATGCATATGGGTTCCTAAGAAAAAAAGTAAAATAGCTAACCTCTATGGACTCAACCTTAGTTGGGTACCTTCCTGATGGAGGTCCATTCCAAGCCAAAGGTCTAGAAGGAGAGCTTGAAACACTTCCTTTGGTGAGCTTTAGAGGACCCATGACAAGAGCTAGAACTCATGCCCTTCAAGACCACATCAAGGCTAACTTGGACAAGCATGAGGAAGCACACCAATTCAAGGAGAACAAGGGCTGGATTTTGATGTCTCAAGTCCATTTTAATTCAATAATTCCAGCACTTGATAGAAGCTTAAGTTGAGACAAATAAAAAGGTCTTTTAGTGAAATTGTGTAAAGAGGTGTAGGTGTACTTGTGTGTAATTTGTGTAGCAACTTAGTAAACTTGTTGGCTGCACTTAGAAGCTAAAAATACTGCACCAATTTTTAATTTGGGACAGCCAAGGGTCACTTGGGGAAGCTTGCACCATAAGCTTTATTTAGCTTGCATTTAGGCTCCTTTTGTTGCACTTCAAGCTCATTTGAATTGTTATTTCATGTGCATTTAATGTGTAATTTTGTTGCCTATATAAGCTGTCCACAAACTGAATGTAACTAACTTTGGTTCATTAATACAAATCTGAAATTTGTGTGAGTTTCTCTCAAGTTCTTGTGCAAGAACCTCTTGTTTCTTATCAATGGCTTCAAGCTATTGTGGTGATTCTTCCTAGACTTATTGGAGAGCTTCTCCATGGTGTCTTCCATCTTCATCCCTAACCTCTCTTCCATCTTCCATTGCTACCATTAAAGAAAGCTTCCAGGCATACATTTCATGAAAGCTTGGATAGCTTGTGTGTTCTTGAAAGTTGCTTAAAGATTGGGTTTCATTGCAAGGTAGATTTGGGAAATTCATGTCTAATGGGTTTAGACATACATCACTTCCCTTGCAACTTAATTTGATTTTTGTAGGTGTGTCTAAGAGCTAAAGCCTCACCATGGTTCTTGGATAGTGGATACTTGATAATCGATGTCGTATCGCTTCAAAATAATTAAAATATGCTAATTCTGTAGCACATGATTAACCTAGGTCGACTCAGAGACACTATCAATATGATTCCAACTTCAATTCACTAATAAACAGTTGGGGTTTTTTGTTAAACAGTTTGCATGCGTTTAATAATAATTGGAAAATTGCAGAAAAACGTATAAACTAATGCAAATTGATAATATGTAATGCAAAACAGATTAAAGAGCATCAATCCAATTCACCAAACCAAGCAATGATAATTATCATAGTTCTCAAATAATGATTTTGTTATGAAAGTTCATTCAATTTCATTAGAATCACTTCAATCGAAGTAAATCCTAAATTAATTGAAATCACATCTAATTGAAATATCATTCAACTAATATGTGATTAAAATTTGAAATTAGGAAATGAATCCATAACCTAATCCATTTTCAATCCTAAACACATTCATAATCATGAAAATTGAATAGATGATTGGAGAAGAAAGTGAACATTCACACAGAATTTGAAATACTAAACCAGAACTCAAATTCCCTTTTGCTTGGACTAGATCCTTGGATTGATTGATTGTTTAGCCTTCCATGATCTTCATCAATGAAAGACCCATGAAATTAATGCATGAAAATGGAAGAACAGAAAACAAAAATGAAGAACAAGATGAAGAACAATGAGAGAAAAGGTTTTAATTCTGGAAATTTCTAAAAAGTAATGTAAAATCTGTTTGTGCTAAAATATAATGTCATGTTCACTAACTAATTGCACTAGCATATAGTGACTAAGTCAGAAGGAAAGAATGGACCATGAGCAGGCCCATCTAAACTTATTTATTATGCTAATTACACCAATAAAAATCCAACTCACAGCCCAAAATTCAAGTACAGTGGTTTTGACTTCCAAGCCTAAAATGACACTGCAAATGACAGAATTGGCCTTGGCTTATCTCTAACAAACTTGTAGATATTTTCCTTATCTTTTCGAGGACTACTCATATGATCCATTCAGAGTTCTATAGATCTCTGTAGGTCCTAAACAAGGAAGATAGGTCAAGTGAGCATAAAATCCGAAAATAAGCAACAAATAGCAATTAAGCCCACTTGCTTGCCTAAGACAAAAATTGAATTAGAATGAGAAAATAAAAGTCCAAGAGAAGTCAAATAATCTAAGAAGAATAGAAAAGTATTTAACTAAAAATGCCCAATCAATTCTCTAAGCACATGACAAGTGATAAATCCATGCTCACTAATATGATATTAAAGGAAGGAGATTTTGTCACCTATGGAGACAACAACAAAGGGAAAACCATTGGAGAAGACAACATTAATGATAGCCTCAAAACTCAAATCAGAAATATGCTTTATGTTGAATGACTAAAGCATAATATTATTAGCATAAGTCATCTTTGTGACAAAGGATTAAAGGACCATTAGAAGAAAATGTGACTACCAATGAAACTGATGAAAGGAAAAAGGGTGAAACAAATGAAGAGGTTGACCCTTCAACTCCAACTTTAAGGCCAAAAGACTAGAGAACTACAAGGGATCTCTCCCTAGACAACATTATTGGTGAATTATCTAAAGGAGTATCCACTAGATCATCTCTTAGAAATTTATGTTGTGACATGGCCTTTGTATCTCAAATTGAACCCAAAAATATTGATTAAGTATTACTTGATGAACATCGGATGCTTGCTATACATGATGAACTAAACTAGTTCAAGAGAAATGAAGTATGGGAACTTGTTCCTAGATCTCCTTCTCATAAGCCAATAGGCACCAAATGGGTTTTCAGAAACAAACTTGATGAGAGTGGCACCATAGTCAGAAATAAGTCGAGATTGGTTCCAAAGGGTTACAATCAAGAGGAAGACATTAACTATGAAGAAACATATGTCCATGTTGCTAGATTGGAAGCCATAAGGTTGCTGCTTGCATTTTCACGTTTGATGGACTTCAAATTATTTCAAATGGATGTAAAAAGTGTCTTTTTAAATGGTTACAAAGAGGAGGAAATTTATGTTGATCAACCTCCTGGTTTTGTAAACTTCAAACATCCAAATCATGTCTTCAAATTTAAGAAAGCCTTCTATGGCTTAAAACAAGCACCTAGATCCTGGTATGAAAGATTGAACAATTTTCTAATTAGTCAATCCTTCATAAGAGGACAAATTGATAAACCAATGTTCATCAAGAAATCTACTACTGATATATTACTTGTTCAAATCTATGTTGATGACATTATCTTTGGTTCTACTAACTATTGATTCAAGATGAGGCATGAGAAGTTGGACAAGGAATCAAGCTTTGGAGTTTTGTGCTTTCAACATGCCTCATTTCAAAAGTGCCATGGAAGCTTGAAGATCAATTTGATTCATGTAAAAGGAAAGAAGTGGTATCTGATAATCCAATGTGCATATCATGCATATCATTCATTTAGGATTGTTAGATTGAAGGCTAATACAAAAGCATTTAATAAATAAGGCTAATTAAAATCAAGTTTTTGGAAAAATGAAGTTTTTCTGTTGTAATCGATTACAGATATGTTGGCATCGATTATTTTGTTCTTCGTGCTATATGGAAAATAAATCAGAAACATTGTAATCGATTACATATCGAATTAATTGATTACTAGGCAAAAATTGAAATAATAATCTTTCTGTCTTAATCGATTACAGAAGCTTGTAATCGATTACATATCATGCCTATGGGTTACATGTTTTGCTAATTTAATTGATTACCAAAAACAGTAATCGATTACTCAGTGTATTTTGAAAAATCATGGATTCTTGTCTTAATCGATTACGTGACAGGATAATCGATTATTATGTTCATAGCTCAAACCCAGAACATATCAGAAACACTTTAATCGATTACTTTCTTGAAATAATCGATTACATATGCTAAATAATCGATTACATGAGCGTGTTTAATCAATTATTTTTAGTTAGAAAGCTGTTATAAATAGAACCCATTGCTCTGTGTTTTAAAAAGGTTGAACAATTCGTATTCTGGACAATCACAAACATTCATGAGCTTTCATTAGTGAGTTTTCTGAGTTCAAAAACATCTAGGTTTCACCAAAATTCATATGGGTTTTTGATTTGATGAGTGAAGCATCATTAAGTCTCAAGGAGTAAGGAAAGGGATACTTTGAATTTGTCATTCTTTCTTTCAACCTGGTGAATCATTTATATGCATCTTGTTCATTGGATTATCAGGTGAATTCGTTCCTTATTCTTTGTGGTTGTAAATCTTTTCTTTGATTTTTGTAAAGATTGGCTTATTGTAAATGGGTTTCTTGCATAATAACTAGAGATAGTGTTTCTCTAGGGGTTGCTGAGTAGTGTTCTCAATGGGGTTGGTCTCTAAGGATCTAATAGTGTTTTAGATCTCTGAACTTTATCTCGGGTTAATAAAGAGAGACTTGTAATATCTTGTAAGAATATTAATTTGCAATAGTGGAACTCCATTCTAGTGTTGAGTGGAAGAACTGGATGTAGCTTCATAGTGTTTGAAGTGAACCAGTATAAATTTGTGGCTGATCTTATTCTATTCTCTTCATCTCCTTATTGCTTTGGTTTGTGAATCAAATTATTTGCACAGAAAGATTTCAATTGTCTATTGATTTTCTTGACAAAAGAATTTGATTGAATATAAGATTCTTGGTTTCAAAACAATTTTCGAAGTGATAAAGATCCTGTGGAAACTCTGATTATAAAATTTTTTAAATACCAAGGTTAACCAATTCACCCCCCCTCTTGGTTGTATTGAAGTATTCCTATTATTTTCACTAACAACTCCTTGTGGAAGGAATTTTCATCTTCAATGCAGAACGAGTTTGAAATGCCAATAATGAGAAAGCTAATATTCTTCCTTGGACTTCAAGTGAAACAATTGAAGATTGACACCTTTCTCAGTAAAGCCAAGTACTGGAATGAGGTGATTAGAAAATTTGAAATGGATAAAAGGAAGGATGTTGCAACTCCAATGATAACCACAACCTATCTTGACTCTGATGAAAAAGGTAAAAAGGTAGATGAGTCAAGATATAGAGGAATGATTGGAGCTCTGATGTATCTGACTGCAAGTCGTCCAGACATCATGTTGAGTGTGTAACGACCTGATTTCTAAGTTGATTTTATTACTATTATTTTTACTTAGAATAAAATTTTTCAAGAAACGTGTATTAGTAAAAATTCTAAGTCATTAAAATTTACAGAATATGGAAAGACTAATACATTAGTCAATGTCTCTGTTACAAAAGTTTATATAATACAAGTACACTACTTTTCTCAAAAATCCAGCTTAGT
>PYAF01002040.1:132549-156064 GCA_007407185.1 Glycine tomentella
TTCATGGAACCTGTCCATCATTGCCATCTAAAAAAAACATGAAACAAATCGGGTGAGAAATAAATTTCTCAGTAGTTAGTAAAATCATAAAAAAAATCAAACACATCCACAAGCAATATGCAACTACATGAATGCATGAGAATGATGAGATGAACTATCCCAGGGCAAATGGCCTCCACATATCGTACTGTATGTGACCACACTGAGTGTGGACGCTGCTATAGTCTTACGCAAACATGCATGAATTTTGTCATATATCCTTGCACCTGGGTACTACATATCGTACTGTATGTAGTATCAGATTCTGTTTCCCCAAAGCCTCGTACTGGACTTGGAACATGGAAACATGAATCCACCTATCTTAATCACATCAACATCCATACATAAAAAAAATCAAATCCATAAGCAAAATACATATTACCTTATGGAAAATATTTTTATCATATCATCATATATATCATAAGAATGGTTACACCACCATACCTTATCCAATAAGCTTATAAGTATGGTTAAACCACCATATTCTATTCAAGCAAAATCATTACCAACTTATGCATAACCAGAGAATAACCTTAACTACAGAAAAATTATGTTAGTAATCTAACTAATAATCCTCAATATAAATAATATCTAATTCCTTTAAACTTTTACAAGCAAAGATTCTCACCTGGTATACATATTAATTCTCCTTTCACCTACCATCTCACTAATTAATCCTCAAAATCAAATAATTAATCCTTAAAATCAAATCATCAAGTATTTAAACCATTCAACTTCACACCATTCATCCTCTACTTCAAAAATTAAATCAAAACATGTCCATAAAATATAAACAGACAGTCCAAAGTATCATCACCTCAAAAGATTATCAAGTGGACTTCCATACTTCACTAATATTAATGGGTATAAATCATAGCCTATCTTATAACTTAAATTAACATATTCTTATCAAAGAATAACCTTTAAACATCACGAAATTTCAAGCCTAAATATCAATCATAAATCAGCCTACTAAAACATGTAAATTAACCTAAACCATTGATTAACTAGAGATTTAAACTTCACCTACCTCAAGTGAGTTTGAATCTTGATATCCTTCTAAATGCTCCTTGTTCCACGTGAGATTTCAAAGTAGCAAGGCTTAGGCTTTTTTTTTGTTTTGTTTTTAGTCTACTTGAAAATGAAAGGTAAAAAGGATGGGTAAAAGATGGAAATGAAAGGATGCAAGCAAGAGAGGTTTGGTATGTTCACTTTGGCTTGGAAGGCACTTGGAATTTTCGGTCTCCCACCCTCCTTATATAGTGTTGATGAACTTGTGTAACAAGCCTTTGCCATGAAAATATCCCTTAGGTCATTATGACCTTGCTTTACAAATGGTCCAATCATATGAGTTCTTGCTTTTTAACCATACAAGTGTCCCTTTTCTTGATTTTTCTCAACACTTCTTCATTCTTCTTGATGTGCACGTGGAGTAGCTTGGCTTGTAGAGCAATCTTCACAAATTTTCGTGGATTGACTAGATTCTTGGAAGATTTTGTGCTTTTCTTCATTCTTGATTTTACCCCAAAACCCATTTTAGTAAAATATTGATTCTAAATTCATTAACCGTTGGATCTTCTTAAAATTTTAAAGGTACGCTACTATCCCACATATGTAACTTTTGACCGTTGGGATTGTTGAAATAATGTCTAGAGCTGTCCACGTGCAAGATGGAAGAGTATAGAGAAAGCTTGGCTACAAATATCTTTAGGGTTATGATGACTTAGCTTTCTATTTGGTTTAATCCTATTGGCTATTAGTTCTTCACCCTACAAGTGTCCATGTTCTTGAGAATTCTACATCATCCTCCTTCCTTCTTAATTTGCACGTGGAGTACCAAGCTTGTAGTGAAGTCCTCATTTGTTTTCTTTTCCTACGTAGGATGGCTTGGCTTTAGTTATGCTTTTCTTCATTCTTTTACTTATTATAGTATTCTTGAAATTAAATTGTTTCTAGCTTTTAGAAGAATCTGATTTACATTTGCCCACCTAAGAGTAATATAATTCTAGGTTAATCATAATCCTATTAAAATTTCTTACAAGTAATGCATTTAGGGTATTATTTACCTACAATTTACATTTACCTTAATTCTAATTGGTACATTTACTTTTGATTATTAAAATTACTAAATTGGTTCATCAAATGAGTTTATTCCTTTAATAATTAAGAGAAAATTCCTTAGATTATATGTATCATTTTTTCCATATTTTTTCTGGTGCTTGAGTTTTCTTGAATACAGCCTCAAAGTTGTCATCTTCTAAAATTTGTAGAAATTTTATTCTAGAGTTTTGTGTCACAAAAATATGTTGATACTTAGTTAGCTAAGTGTATTCTATAATTTCATCAAGTTTCTACAAAATTTCTAAAGTTATTTGAGCATTTTTGGCCTAGGGGCATTTTGGTAATTATGCCATACAACCTAGGGGTATTTTGGTCATTTTAAAAATGTCCAAGGGCATTTTTGAAATTTTTATCTTAAGGGTTTTCTAGTAATTTCTACATCATGGAAAGAGTGATATAGTTATTTTTCTCTAAACATACTTGTATCCAATTATCATCACATTTTTATAATTTTAGGGATGTTACAAAGTGTGTGCCTATGTGCAAGAATCAAGTCAATCCAAAAGAGTCACACCTCACAGCAGTCAAAAGGATCTAACTAAGAGAGAGTTGATAACAAAACCTCAGTTTTTATATATGAATATAAGCTTGTGATTACATTATGATCAAATAGAAACCAGGACCCAACTAAGAAAGCGTTGATAACAAAACCTCAGTTTTTACATATGAATATAAGCTTGTGATTACATTCTGATCAAATAGAAACCAAGACCCAACTAAGAAAGAGTTGATAACAAAACCTCAGTTTTTACATATGAATATAAGCTTGTGATTACATTCCAATCAAATAGAAACAAGGACCCAACTAAGAAAGAGTTGATAACAAAACCCAACTCTCTTCCAAAATAAATTTTAAGGTTGTCACGTTGGCTTGGCGGCTCCCACCAAAGAATCTCTCTCCAACATGACCTACTACTGATCATATGCTCTCACGAACGAAAGTTCGTGATCATCACAGGTACCAACCACACAGTACAAAATTGCAAAGGTGAGCTTATTATACAAAATCAACAAGCACCAAACAACAATTATTAGCAAGAAACCAATAAAGATAACCATAAAAAAAATCCAAATAAAATCCACACAATAAATAATTATGCAAACTACATGTATGCATGAAATTCCAATGTGCACATCGGCTTCTACATATTGTACTATATGTAGGCACATCTCACTGGATGTCACGCTATGACTGTCTTACGCAACAATGCATAGATGAAAATTTCCAGGGTGCACGTGGCTACTACATATCGTACTATATGTAGCTACATCTCGTACTGGATGTAGAACGCTGCAGTCGTCTTACGCAAACCATAAATATTCCATCTTTTTGCACCTGATCTCTACATCTCGTACTGGATGTAGTATCGAATCCTGTTTTGCAAATCTCGTACTGGACTCGGAAACATGAATCAATATATGCATGATCACATCAAATCCATCATTCTCATCAATAATGCCATCCAGAGCGAATACATACAACCTCATGGAGAATTTTTCATCCAACATCACAAACAATCGCATTTCACATTTATAGATATAACATATGCCTGAGATTCACATTCCTCGGGTCTTCAAACAGCACAAATCTCATGCATTCACAGTCCATAATACCAAGAGACTGATATTTTTAGGAAAATTCTAAATTAAAGAGAAGGACTACAATATAGGAAACAAACTCTTATGCCCATTTAAAATTTAACAAAGAATCAAATGCGAAAACATGTTACAAAATTTTGGGTAGAGTATCCTCTGTAATTAAGACTTTTCCCAAAAATCCAATCATTACAACACAACATCAATCACAGTTTTATTTATCAATAACAAATTCATCGCATCCCATTAGTTGAAAACACAGTGTTTCTTGAAAATGAGCACACAACAGAGACAAACATACATATCCATAATTGGGCTCCCTGACCCCCAACTATGATATCAAAACTATAATCAAATAATAAACTACCCTTACCTATTTATATCCTTTTGATAGCTCATTGTAGCATCGTTTGGAGATCTCTCAAGTTCTCATACTTTGGTCCAAAGGCAGAGCTCTAGATATACCAAATCGAAGATTTCTCACCATATATGATTTGGTTCTTCCTATAATTTGTGCTAATCTACAAGTTATTAAATTCCAATACTTTAGTATGTTAAACTAGACTTCCTAAGCTTTCTGACAAGGTATTACATGCCTCAATTGGAGTTCTAAAACTCTAGCTATAACATTTTAATTGTTGGTTTCAAAGGAATCACTTGAAGAATGGACAAAGAATCAAGCTTGGTTTTAGCTTTCAACATGCCTTGAAATATTGAAGAATAACTTGTGATTAAATGTAAAAGGAAGAAGCATTTCAGGTGATCCAAGTGCATTGCATTCACATCATTCATTAAGTCAATTAGTTTAAGAAATAGAATTCACAAGGCTTTGATAAAGCTGTTTAAGTTTTTGAATCAAATCAAAGGTTTTTGGAAAAATAAGTTTTTTACTGGTTTAATCGATTACATCAAGATAAGAATCGATTATTTTGTTCTTAGTGCATTCTGGAAAACTTTTCAAGAACAATGTAATCGATTACGTATCGGTTTAATCGATTATTTTACCTTGGTTCACATATAAACTGCCTTGATGAACATTTTAATCGATTACCAATGAGTTGTAATCAATTACATAGGCTAAACAGAAAAGATCACCTCCCTGTCTTAATCGATTACCAAAGACAGTAATCGATTATATCATATGCCTATGCTTAACATGTTTTGCTGTATTAATCGATTACCAGAATCCGTAATCGATTACATAGTGTATTTCCAGTTATGAAGCTTCCTGTCTTAATCGATTAGAAGACAGAATAATCGATTATTCTGTTCATTGCTCATATCCAGAAGTTTGTTGAACAGTTTAATCGATTATAGTCTTGAAATAATCTATTACATAAGCAAAATAATCGATTATAGGAGCGTATGTAATCGATAACTGACGGTTACAAAGTTTGTTATAAATGGAACCCTTGCTTAGCTTGTTTAGGAACTTGATAACTTTCATATTCTGAGCATAGATAAGCTTTCTAAACACATTCTTAGTGATATTCTGGGTTCTATGAGTTCTTGCTCTCACTAAAACACTTATGGGTTGTTAAGTGATTCTTGAAGCAAGAAAATTCTTTTCAAAGGATAAGGAAAGTGATGTTATGAGATTGTTTTCATTATTCAACCTGTTGTATTCATTCATTTGCATGTCATTCACTGGATCATCAGGTGATTTCTTTCCTTAAACTTTGTGGCTGTAATTCTTTTGTGAACTTGTATTTGATTGTCTATTGTAATTGGGTTTCTTGCTTGTAATCTAGAGATAGAGTTTCTCTAGGGGTTGTGCTGAGTAGTGTTCTTAGTGGGGTTGTCTCTAAGAATCTAATAGTGTTTTAGATTTCTGAACTTTATCTAGGATGGATAAAAAGAGACTTTGTAATTACTTGCAAGAACAGAAAATTGCAATAGTGGAACTCCATTCTAGTGTTGAGTGGAAGAAAACTGGATGTAGCTTCATAGTGTTTGAAGTGAACCAGTATAAATTTTGTGTGCTTTGATCTTGATTTCTCTCTTGATTATATTCTGCTGAACTTGATTGTCTTGCTTTGTTTATTAATTCAATTTTGAGTTATTGGATACCTTGGACTGAACATTTGATTGAATAAGGATTCTTGGTTTCAAAAGTGATAAAGATCCTAAGGGAAAACTCTGATTTTGTTTAAGAAAATTTTAATTTACCAAGTCTAACCAATTCACCCCCCTCTTGGTTAAGTGTGAAGTGTTCTTATATTTTACATTAATAACAACACTCCAAGGCTGCCAGCAAGCTCAAAATTCTACACTGACATCTCTTAGTGTTTTCGTGACTGCAAACAGTACATAATCTATTTTTAGCTGAATTATTTATATGTTATAGTTAACATCTAGATATTTAATTCCATATATCATACACCTAATTTGAGTAAGAAATGAGAGAGAAATAATTTTTTTTAAAACTGATGGCAGTAGCTGTTTGGGATGAGGACAGTTTCGGACAGCTTGGGTTCAAATAAATTATGAGCATGATTTACTACTCAATTTGGTCCCATATTTTAGGAAACAAATAAAGGACATCCTAATATTTAAAATGAGTGGTCAAACATCTGATTTGGTTAAGTACATAGGGATATATGAAATTCTAAAAACACTCCAAAATTTCAGTTTTAAACCATACGAATTTTATCAGCAATACTTACCAAAGTATTTGTTGAATTGCTTCGAGAGCTTGAGGAGTAAAATTGTTATCTTCTAATAGAATATTTTAGATGAAGAAATGATATGTAATTTGGTGAAAGGCTGTAGTTCAATTTGTGTGAGAAGAAGATAAGAGCAAATGAAAACAAAGAGAGAAAAGGAAAAGAAAAGGTGAATGTGAGGTAGAGAGAAAGAGTTTGGAACATGCAAAATTCTAAATTAAGGAGATATTTATAATTAAAAAAATTTAGTAGAATGGAAAGCTTGGTAATCCTTGGTTCAGTTCATGTAACTAAGTAATCATGCCATTGAGATATTTTAATTCTATGCATTTAATGCATTTCAAAAGCAAAGATTCCTTTCATTGTTGACCAACATACACGTGGAATGCTTCCTTGCAAGGCTTGATTTTGTTAGTTTTGTGCATGGCTGGTATAGCACGTGGAATGCTTGCTGGACATGCTAGATTCTTCTTTGTTTTATACATGGCTACCCAATTGGATTAAATATACACACATGATTTTGCACTTCCATTTCCAATTGATTTGTGCTGAAAAATCCCACGTGCACTTGCTTGCTTTTATTTGAAGTTTGTCTCTTTTGATTAATACCTATTGTATTTCATGTGTTTTCCAATTAATAGTCTAGCTACTTATGTGTCATACATCTAAAAATCTTAAGCTCTTATCTCATATTCCACATGGCTAGATCTCTTTATGTTACTAAAATTTTGTTTCTTTCCTTAAGTTAAATGATCATGATTAAATATATTTAAGAACTTCTAAACTTGCCACTTCGATCCATTAGTTTCCTGTCCTATTCTTCTTGTACAACCATTACATGTGTTTTTCATGTGATAATTTTCCTCATCATATCATCACATGGTCTGAAATTATAGTTCATGATAGCTTTAGATATTCATGCAATTTCCCTTCATTTTTACTATAAGGTTTATTTGCTTGCATATTATATTGAGTAGTAAAATTTAGAGATTTATCTTCTGTCTTACCTAGTCATAAATTTTCGGTCAGTAGGTACTTTTAGTTTTCTTGTGATGTTTGTCTGTTCCTAAGGATAATTTTGGTAATTTTCCATTCCAGGGGCATTTATGTAATTTCTTCAAGTTTCTACAAAAAATCTAAGGCAAAATATCTGAGGGCATTTTGGTAATTTTAACCTTAAGGGTATTATGGTAATTTGTCACTCATTCCAGGGGTATTATTATAATTTTCACTTCAAAATATCTAACCAAATCTAAGGGCATTATTGTAATTTTTCCTCAAGGACATTTTTGTAATTTCTACTTCAAGGGTAATAAAGTAATTCTTAAATCAAGAGAAAGGGTAATATGATCATTCTCCTTCAAACGTTTAGTAATATCTCTTTTTATCTAATTAACATATTTAAATTTTTGGGATGTTATAATTCTTCCACCCTTTTAGAAATTTCGTCCTCGAAATTTATGTCATTCAAACAAGGATAGATAGGCTCTCGTATCTGATTCTCTGGTTCCCACGTAGCGTCCTCTTCTGCCTACTCTGAGCAGTTCTCATTCTTTTTGGATCAACTTGACCTTCTCAGTGGTTTGTTGTACCACTTCAGGTCCTAAAGTGAGATGTTCTTCGGGTTCTAGCCAACATAAAGGTGTCCACACCTTCTACCATACAGAGCTTCGTAGAAAGCCACGCCGTTGGTAGAATGAAAACTATTCTTATAGGTGAATTCTATCAACGACAGAAAACTCTCCCAACTACCCTTTTGTTCTAATACACGTGCCCTCAAAAGGTCCTCTAGAGACTGAATGGTCGTTCAGTCTGACCATCGGTTTGAGGGTGACAGGTTGAACTTAGCCTAAGCTTGGTTCTCAATGCTTTGTTCAAACTCTCCCAAAATCTAAAGGTGATTCTAGAATCTCTATCAGATACTATACTAGACGGCACACCATGTAATCTAACAATCTTACTAATAACCTAATTCAACTTCTCTAAAGAAAACCTGATATTGATGAGGTGAGCAGATTTGGTCAATCTGTCAACAATAACATAGATAGAATCTAGACCTCTCGGGGTTCTAGGTAGTCCTACAACAAAATCCATGGAGATATTGTCTCACTTCCACTGGGGTATCACTAGGGGTTGCAACTTACCTGAGGGTCTCTGATGTTCTATCTTAGCCTTCTGGCAGCCTAAACATGCATACACAAACTCAATAACCATTCTCTTCATGTTTAGCTACCAAAACATTATCTTGAGATCCCCATAAATCTTGGCAGCACCAGAGTGGATACTTAAGTTGCTCCTATGTCCTTCCTCCAAGATCATCTTCCTATAGTCAGGTACTTTGAGGACACAGATTCTATCTTGAAGTCTCAAGATTCCATTTGATCCCACATTGAAACAGAAACTACTATCTCTTCCTAACACTATGGCTTTTAATCGAGTCCTCAGAAAAGAATCAAACTTATGGCCTTCTCTGATTTCTCATAGCAATTCACTAGTAATTCTCAAAGCTCCTAGTCTCACACTGTTAGGGGTATCCTCACACGCAAGGCTAAGGTCCCTAAACTGTTCTAAGAGATCCAACTCCTTAACCATCAGAGCAGATACATGTAGAGACTTCCTATCAAAGTATCAGCCACTATATTGGCTTTGCCGGGATGATAACTAAGTTCAAAATCATAGTCCTTAAGAAACTCTAACTATTTCCTTTGACGCATGTTCAACTGTTTCTGACTAATAGATACTTAAGGCTTTTATGATTACTAAATACTTCAAACTTAGAATCGAATACGTAATGCCTCTACATCTTAAAAGCAAAAACTACAGCAGCTAACTCCAGATCATGGGTAAGATAACCCATCTTTGATGCATTCCATTACACCTCAAAGGGTTCTCTTGGGTTAGGCAAAACTAACATAGGCGCGGTCGTCAATTTTTTTCCTTAAGGGTTTGGAAACTATGCTCACACTGGGCATCCCACAAAAATTTGACCCTTACGAGTCAGCTTGGTCAAAGACAAGACTAACTTGGAGAAATCTTTTATGAATCTTCGGTAATATCCCGCTAAACCCAAAAAAATTCTAATCTCAAACATCGACTTAGGATTCTCCCACTTAATAATAGCTTCTATCTTAGAAGGATCTACAGCTGTACCACCCTGGAATATCACATGTCCTAGGAAACTAACTTTCTCTAACCAAAACTCACACTTGGACAACTTAGCATAAAGTTGTTGGTCCTTAAGGATTTGCAACACACGAGTGCTTTTCATGCTCCTCTCTAGTCTTAGAGTATACCAAAATATCATCTATGAATACTACCACAAAACTATCAAGATAGGGGTGAAAAATCCTATTCATGTAATCTATAAATACACCAGGGCATTAGTTACGCCAAAGGGCATGACTAGATACTTATAGTGGCCATATCAGGTCCTAAAGGCAATCTTCGGAATATCCTCAGTCTTACCTCGGAGTTGATGGTAACCTGACCTAAGGTCTATCTTACTAAACACACAAGCTCCTACCAGCTGGACCATAAGGTCGTCTATTTTAGGCAAAGGGTACTTGTTCTTAATTGTCACCTTATTCAACTGGTGGTAATCTACACACAATCTCATGGTCCCATCTTTCTTCTTCACCAACAACACTGGTGCTTCCTATGGGAACACACTGGGTCTCACAAACTGCTTATCCAACAACTCTTCTAATTGTTTCTTAAGTTCAGCTAACTTTATAGGAGACATCCTATATGGGTTCGATATCAGGTACCAAATCTATAGAAAACTCTATCTCTCTCAAGTGGTAAACCGAAAATATCCTCAGGAAACACTTCTTGAAACTCTCTAACAATAGAGAGATCACCTATAGAAACCTTGGTCTCTACTTCTAGGTTAGACAAGATCATGTACACTTGAGCGTTTTCCTTCAAAGATGTCACAATTTGGTTGGCAGAGATAAACGTCTCATCCTTACTCACTTCAGAATCACTAAACACCACAGTTTTATCAAAACAATTTAACAAAATGTGTTTAGAAGATAACCTGTCCATACCCAGGATAACATCCATTTGGATGAGAGGCAAACAAATCAAATCAATAATGAATTTTCTACCAAAAATCTCTACAACACAATTCAAACACACATAAGAAGTTAAAACTAAACCACTAGTTGGGTTTTCACCACAAGATCATCACATAAAACTTAAGTTTATTCTCTATTCTGATTCCCCATAGCCTAACTAAGACTTGGAGAGCATCAACTATTTCACAATCATTTTGTCCACACATCACTCCCTGCACATCCCAGGAAATGAGATCATGGAAGGAATAAAACAATTCCACACTACTTACAAGTCATTACTTAAGTATTATTGAGAGTTGATGCCTTGAGAAATCACTTTTCTACAACAGTCATTTCTCAAGACATTAACACTCATTCTTTATTCTTTGTATTCCTGACTGCTTGCCAGTGTCCCATTGCACTTCACGAATTATCCAAGTGGCCAGTCTGCTAACTCGTGACAAGGCATTGAAACCTATAGTATAACAGACATCAGGAATACAAATGTATTATGGCAGCACCAACAAATTTTCATAACCCATGCAAAACAACAATGTGCGCAAGTATCAACACAAACAACCCAAGCAACTAGAAAGTAGTCAAATACTCAAACATCAAACATACAATCAAGTAAACACAAAATGCACAGAGAAACACACAACAAACTCACAACTCACCAGCTGAAAAGGTTCGATCTGCTCTGATACCACTACTGTAACGACCCGCCTCGTCGCTACGATATCACTACTCTAAATGGGTAATTTTAATTTTTAATGAAAATTTCATTAATTTGATTATGAAAATAAGAGTGATGAAGGAAGCGAGAGCACAAGATCAATAGAAGACATGATGAAGGAAGCGAATCATGATCCTTTTTGGTAGAGTTTCCTCTCCTTTTCTCTCTTCTCTCACCTTCTTCTACGCCTTTTTCTTCCTCTGGATTGTTCTGCATGCTGGTTGCATCCAATCATGGCTTTTTATAGGCAATTAGTCCAAGAGGTGCCAGACCAACTCGCCTAGGTGATCTCAACTCGCCCAAGCGAACTTAACTCGACTAGGTGAGCTCAACTCGACCAAGCGAGTTGGTTGCTTATTTCTAAAGAAAGGTAGCTCGCCCAGGAGAGTTATTGCTTAATGGAGAAGTAATTTTGTTAGTCCAGGTGAGCTAATTGCTATCCTGGGCGAATTTCACTTTTGGATTTTTGTAAAATTGACCTTTTTGCCCTTTTATCTTGTCTTGTTTGTTGAATGCAACAAATACATATTGAAATATCAAAATTGAATGGATGAATCTTCCAAATTTAAACAACATTCATAAATGTACAAAATATAAAATAACTAGAATTAAGAGAAGTTTATAAGAAAACTATTGAATTCAAGAGATAATTATAATCCTGAATATAACTAAAATATGACACTTATCACGAAGCCCATTATAATGAATTAAACCGTTGAGGAAGCACCAAAGAGAACAAGTTTTTCTCCAATTTCAAACTCGATAACATCATTCTTCATTGATTCATCATTCACTTGTCATTAGTAGTGGAATGGAACACTAACATATACACAATATTGACAATCCCATTTGGGGTTAGAAATGCGACATTTCCATGTACGAAAACCCTAACCTCTTCTTCCCTGGTGTCTTTTCCTTTCCTCTTGGGAATTCCTCAAACAAGTCCAAGTCGCCATCTAATTCCCCATTTACACCCCTTTCCAAAAAAATAAAAACTACATCATTCACTAGTATTTTTGTGTTTATGTTTACTTTCAAGTACAATGCAAGTGCATAACTTGAGGCCAAAGTGCTCCATGAAATTAAGACAAGATAAAATAAGATATAACCTTATTTTACTTATGTTATTTAATCAAGAAAATTAAGTATATATACTTAATTTTAGCATTATAAAAGGGATCACAAGGGTTTTAGATAACCAAATTCATTGTAACCCATTATTGATATATATTCTTTATCATTATATCTTTAAATTGAACGTCAGAGTATCTTTATAGAAACACTCCATCAATGTTTTTTTTACCAAACTAATAAAAACATAATCCAATTACAAAATATTTTAATTATTTTATTGCATTTAATAAAAATAGCAGTTACTCTTTTTAAAAAAAGAATTAAAAATATTTATTCAACACATTAATTAAGCAATAGAATAAAATTAATTCATCATTATATTTCTTATTCTCGTCAAAAACCAAACATCAATAAACTCATCCTACATCAGCACGAGTTTTACCGGTAACCACACTACACTACTCATGTCACAACATTCTAGTTTTTGTTTTTCGAATAAAAAAATATCACTTTGTTGGATTTGGGTCACCAGCAAGCCCAGTCAGGGAAGGAAGCGACTGTTTTTGGTCTCTCCCCCCTTTCTCTGCTTCTCCGTCAGACACGACGCCGTTTGAACTCTCTCCTTCTTCTTCTTCACTTACACTCCACGCATCAATTCTCACAATTCCCAAAAACCCTTGGCTCTTTCCCCACTCCACCCTCGTGCCGCAAGATCCAAATCCCTGATCCCGATCCCACGCATCACCGAAACCTGTAAATAACCAAAAAATGGAGCAATTGAAGACGATCGGCCGCGAACTCGCGATGGGATCGCAGGGAGGGTTCGGGCAATCAAAGGAATTTCTCGAGCTCGTGAAATCCATCGGCGAATCGCGCTCGAAGGCCGAGGAGGACCGCATCGTGCTGCGCGAGATCGAAACCCTAAAACGCCGCATCGCGGAGCCCGACATCCCGAAGCGCAAGATGAAGGAGTACATCATCCGCCTCCTCTACGTGGAGATGCTCGGCCACGACGCGTCGTTCGGCCACATCCACGCCGTCAAGATGACGCACGACGACAGCCTCCTGCTGAAGCGCACCGGCTACCTCGCCGTCACGCTCCTCTTAAACGACGACGACGACCTCATCATCCTCATCGTCAACACCATCCAAAAAGACTTAAAATCTGACAACTACCTCGTCGTCTGTGCGGCTCTCAACGCCGTCTGCCGCCTCATCAACGAGGAGACCATCCCCGCCGTCCTGCCCTCCGTCGTCGACCTCCTCGCCCACCCGAAAGACGCAGTGAGGAAGAAGGCTGTCATGGCGCTGCACAGGTTCCACCACAAATCGCCGTCCTCCGTTTCACATTTGATCTCAAATTTTCGGAAGAAGTTGTGTGATAATGACCCTGGCGTAATGGGTGCTACCTTGTGCCCTCTGTTTGACCTCATTGCGGTTGATCCTAGCCCTTATAAGGACCTTGTGGTTAGCTTTGTCAGCATTCTTAAACAGGTCGCGGAACACAGGTTGCCTAAGAGCTATGACTATCACCAGATGCCGGCGCCGTTCATTCAGGTCTGTCATGCGTTTGATCTGTGAGAAAATGTGCAGATTAAGACCCTGTTTACATGGACTCTTACATGATTACTTGTAGGAGAAGAAAGTAGGAAGCTAAAATGAATTGGGTTTATCCCATAAGCTAAAATTAACTTGTGCATTTTGGTTTATGGAGAAGTTAAATGAGAGATTTTTACAACAGTTAAGCGTGTAACCCAAAAGCACTACTTTTACTCTGGAAGCTACAATTTTTTCCTTCTTCATTTGTTGCATTGGAATTCACAAAAGTATTTTCAAACTTTAATTTAAACATAAGTGCATCCAAAAATAAGTTCATGTTTGGATTAAAGTTGGAGAACCCAAAAGTACTTTTAGTCTGCAGCAACACTTTTTTTTTTTTTTTTCCTTTTTTTGATTTGGTGTATTGGAATTGGTTATTAAGCATTAGAATCTGCAAAAGTAGTTTCAAAACTTCAATCCAAACATGAGTTGATTAAAGCCTGTGGGAGAAATTCTGTTCATCATCTTAAGTTTGTATTTTCTTCTCCTTTAAGTGCTTATGGAGAAGTTTATCCAAACAGGGTCCAAGTTGCTGAAAACACCTGTGTTGTTGAATTGCCTTCTGATTTGAGCAAATATGCAGATTAAGTTGCTGAAAATACTCGCGTTGTTAGGGAGTGGCGACAAGCAGGCTAGTGAGCAGATGTATACGGTAATTGGGGAAATAATTAGGAAGGGTGATTCAACGAGTAATATAGGGAATGCTATTCTTTATGGGTGCATATGCTGTGTCTCTTCCATATATCCCAATGCCAAGTTGTTAGAAGTGGCTGTAGATGTCAATGCGAAGTTTTTGAAGGTTTGTTTTTTGGTGGTGGTGGAAGTGAATTGTATTTGAAGTTTGCGTATACTGTGCTTGTTAATGGGCTATGTTGTGTTACATGTGTGTTGATGTTATGTGGGCAGAGTGACAGTCATAATCTCAAGTACATGGGCATTGGTGCGCTTGGTCGGCTGATAAAGATAAGTCCACATGTTGCAGAACAGCATCAACTGGCTGTTATTGACTGCTTAGAGGTGAGGATCTCTGTCTTGAATGCTTCAGAGTTAAGATGGATGGTTTTGTGTAGCCTGGTTTCGATTTTGGTCTTAGAAATTATTGTATGTTTGTTCCCCTTTATGTTAATTAGTTAGAAGGTTGTTTTTCTTTTAATGTAAGTTATCATTTATATAGAAAAGAACAGCAAATATCTCTGTTATGGGGATGGCAAAAAACTATGTTTTGTGAAAAAAATTATAGAGCATATGCAAATGCAAAGAACATGTGATGTTATGTGTATAGTCATGTACTAATGATTTTTACATTTCTGAAAGAAATAAGCATTTGGAATTGTTTTATGTTTGGATGATCCCCTGTTTGCTTCAGCATCAAACTTACACATTCAACAAATTCTGGAATTGAATAACATATGCTCTCTAAAACTTATGTGCCCTTAACAATTTTGCAGTTTCTGTTCTCTGTCTATGAAGGTTTTTTTATACTTGTATCAGAGACCGTTGGCCATTGCCCATTAGTGTGTTGTCTTGGAAATGCATTATGAAAGATTTATCCTCTTTCGAACAAATTCAGAAAGAGAATAAATTGTTATCCGGATGTGTAAGGATGTGGTCAGGCTGAAAAAAATGCCATTGTCACATCTTACAAATACATTATGAAAAATTTGGCAACATACTTAGTAAGACAATAAGGGTGAGTCTGTTTAAACTTAAAAAAAGTAACGTTAAAATATGAGCTTTTTATATAGTGCTTTTTAAGAAGCAGATGAGATTTGCTTCTTAAAATAAGCAGAAAACTGATTTTTTAAAGCAGAATCAATTTAGACAAACACACTAAAAAAACAGATAGCTGCTTATTTTATTAAAACAATAACTTATTTAATTAAATAAGTTTAAACAAATTGACCCTAAATTACGTGCATGTTTTTTAAAATAGATTATTTCTACCAGCTTTCTAAAAGAGCTTTTTGGAAAATAAGTTATATTTGGGAAATTAATCTTTCCCAAAAATGCAGTCATGCAATAATGTGATAGGAACTGAACCAGTTCAGAAAAGAAAGAAGAAACTGAATGAATCTTTATTGGATCTTGGAGACTAGCTCCTGCTGTTACAAATTGTGACTATTCGAGGTGTCACAGCCTCCTATTACTTTCTGCTTACAAGCTACCCTTTCCTCAGCCTCCCACCTCCTATTTATAATTTCTGACCCCTCCCAATAGTTAGTATAACTAACTAACTAACTGTACAACTAGTATACTAACTAATACAGAATATTAACTAACAGCTTCCTGGATCCTATCAATACCCTCCCCTTCAAGATGGACCTTGTCCCCAAGGTCCAGGTGAGGAAAAACCTGTATTTTTCAGCAAGGGGCTCCTTCATCTTCTTCTTCCATAATCATCAACCTCAGCAGTTTGTTCTTGCACACATGTGTTGGATGATACTTCTCTTCACAAGTAAAACACTCTCCCTTCCTCATTTTCTCATTCATTGCTGCGGGTGACAATTTGTGGAGTGTTCTTCTACCTTGCTAGCCATTTTCCTCTGCACTAACAGTTTGGACAGATTCACTGTCCTTACTATTAACTGGCCGCCCTTCCCTCCCATTTCTTGAACCCAAGAAACTGGGTTTCAGAAAAGTTTGAGGCTCTTTATTCATTCTTGGCAGATTTCCCAACACTCTATTCTTTTGCTCCACTTGTCTTGCCTTCATCAAAATATCCAGCAATGTTTTTGGTTCATGCAACCTCACTTCTGTTCCAATTTCCTCCTTCAACCCCTTCAGAAAAACCTCCATCATGAAGCTTTCTTCCAATCCCTTTCCAGCCCCCACATGTTTCTCAAACTGACCAGTGTAGCTCTGCATAATATCATCTTGTTTTAATGCTAACAAAGCTTGGAAAGGACTCTTCCAATCCCTTTCCAGCCCCCACATGTTTCTCAAACTGACCAGTGTAGCTCTGCATAATATCATCTTGTTTTAATGCTAACAAAGCTTGGAAAGGACTTAGCACACTCGTACCTTGAAACCTCTAAACCAAGGCCAGCTTGAAACCCTCCCAAGATTGGGAAGAACTCCAAGATTCCCACCACTTGAACTAAGCTAGAGCCTCCCCATCCATGGCCACCAGAATCGTGTCCAATTTCTCTTCCTCCCTCACGGCCTGTAGACGAAAATATCTCTCGATTCGCGACACCCACCCCACGGGATCCTCCCCCGCGAACACAGGCAGCTCAATCTGCCTCCACTGTCGCGCCACCTCCTCGCCTCCTTCCTTGCTTCTTTCCTTCGCCTGAACTGGTTCCTCCATCGTCGGCCCCTCCAAGGTCGCTGCCAGCTTCTATAGCAGCGATTCGATCGAGTCCAATCAGGTTTCGATCGTGACCCGATTGGCCTCCATAGCTTCGCGGTTCTGCTCCGTAGCCTCACGGGTCTCTTCCATTGCGTGTTCAAGTGCCTCCAGCCTCGCCTCCATCTTGCTGTTGGTTTTCGATCGCATTCACTCCTAACTGCCCCAAAATCTGGAGCTCCGATACCAGTGATAGGAACTGGACCACTTTAGAAAAGAAAGAAGAAACTGAATGAATCTTTATTGGATCTTGGAGACTAGCTCCTGTTGTTACAAGTTGTGACTATTCGAGGTGTCACAACCTCCTATTACTTTCTCCTTACAAGCTACCCTTTCCTCAGCCACCCACCTCCTATTTATAATTTCTGACCCCTCCCCACAGTTAGTATAACTAACTAACTAACTGTACAACTAGTATACTAACTAATACAGAATATTAACTAACAGCTTATTAACTAACAGCTTCCTGGATCCTATCATAATGCTTGTCATGTGTCTTTACCTGGATTGACTATGAGAACCATCCTAATTTTAATCTATTAAATGGATCCACCTTGTGTTTAGTAATTAAAAGTTGCCCCTCAATCTGTCTGTTTATCTATTTTTTCTACCAAATTTTAATCTGTTAGATGGTTCCACTTAGTGGTTACTCACCAATTGTATTTGAACTCAACCAGATTTTGCTTTTGAGAAATAGTAATTAATCTCAATTGGTCTTTACTCTTTAGAATGACACACTTATTTGTGAGCTTTTGGAATATATTTCAATATTTTAAGTTTATCCCAAACTTTGCAGTTCAGAACTTCAAATTAAAATTCAATTTGTATGGTGCAGGACCCTGATGATACTCTGAAGCGAAAAACTTTTGAACTACTCTACAAAATGACCAAGTCTTCCAATGTCGAAGTGATTGTTGACAGAATGATTGATTATATGATTCGCATAAGTGACGATCATTATAAAACCTATATAGCATCTCGATGTGTCGAACTTGCAGAGCAATTTGCTCCTAGTAATCATTGGTTTATACAGGTGTTGTTGCATTTATGTTCTTGATTTTGAATTATTTATGTTTTGCAAACATTCATTGATAACCAATAATACCTTGATCTTTGATTTTGCAGACCATGAATAAAGTCTTTGAGCATGCTGGAGATCTTGTTAATATTAAGGTGGCACATAATTTAATGCGATTGATTGGTGAAGGATTTGGAGAGGATGATGATGCTGCATATAGTCAGTTGAGATCATCTGCGGTATGTTATTTTGATAATTGCACCAGTTTATTGTGTATATGTCCACTACAGAATTGCTCATGTGCATGCACATGTTACTGAACTGAAGCTGTTTTCTGAGACGTAGGTTGAGTCATATTTGCGAATTATTGGGGAGCCAAAGCTTCCGTCAGCATTTCTTCAAGTAGTTTCTAACTTTATATCCTTTTTTTATGTTTTATATTTCCCCACTTGTTTTACTTTTCAAGGAGTCAGATTTGTCTTTTAGTATAATACACAGTACTGATTACAGGTAATCTGTTGGGTTGTGGGGGAATATGGCACAGCTGATGGAAAGTATTCTGCTTCCTATATCTCTGGGAAGCTATGTGACGTTGCAGAGGCATATTCAAATGATGAAACTGTTAAGGTATTTATCTAATTCCAATTATTTTGTTTTGTATTATTGAAATCCAACTTTTTACTGATAAGGAGAGGGGAAAAGTAATGTTACCCTTTGAGAGATTTTGATAATTTATTTCTTTTTTGTGTTGCTTTCATTGACATCAATATCAAATTAACTTGCTACCAATTTGAAATTAGACATAGCTGGACTAATTTTGAGGCATGATCTAAATTTCCATGTAAGTATAACCAATAGATTCATTCCAGTTTTATTGAGAAGTTTTTGTCAGGATGTTCAATCTTTTGCTCACACCTGTCTTTCTTCACTTCAACTGATACACATTCTCAAGAATCAGTTACTTCAGTTTCTTCTTTTAGATAGCTTAAATGATTCTTGTCCAGTCTGCAATTTGATCAGTGTTATTAGTTTGGCATGAAAATTAGGATAATTATTTAATATTAAAAATACAGGCTTGGACAGGCATTATCTCCTTTCTGATTGAATTGGCTGTGCATGAAATAAGCTATATTCTTACATTTCTAAAAATACATGCTTGGACAAGCATCCGCTTTCTGACTGAATTGGCTGAGCATGGAATAAGTTATGTTGCTTGGTATATTCTAGCAGTTACATTGCTATATTGATCTCATTGGAGAGATCCCAGTTGTTTCTTTTCTGTGTAAATGTTTGGATGTGTTAGAACAAATAAATTATAATGCTTTTGTAATGAAATCTAATTGATGTAATGATATTCTATATTGAAGAATGCTAGCAATACACTTTTTAACACCCTTTTAAATTTTAACACACTATGATTGTCTGTTTGGATAATGAACCAATAATGTCACTAGCATTCCTCTTACCTCATCTCATTTTTTGTATTCTTGATTCTGAGTTAAGGGTGTAATGGTGTTGCAATTGGTATTAGATGTTACAAAATTGGGAGCACATTATAGTACAACTAATCCTTGATTTTTTTACTTTTTTTTTTTGGTTGCTGAATGACGATACATTTTCTTCATGACTTCTGCTATATAATTAAATTATTGATGTTCATCTTGTTAGTTGTATGACCCTTCATTGACCTTAACCCTTTGTTCTGGTCAAATATACCAATTATTCAATCTTCCTGTCCTAACAATTTTGAATTGGTACTAACTTTGCTTGATGTGAAGGCATATGCAGTTTCAGCATTAACAAAAATTTATGCATTTGAAATAGCAGCTGGGAGGAAAGTTGATATGCTACCTGAGGTAATTGCTGAAATAATTTAGGTTAAAGTTCTGTCTCATCTGTATCATGGGCTTTCTGTGATGGAAGTGAATATTTAAATGTTGTACATGTAACCTGTGACTATGCTTTGTAATGTACGTACATCTTTGTCATCATACAAATGAATTGCTCCAACGATATTATGTTTCATGAATTCTTCTGACTTCTAAAGTGTTGACAACTGCATAAATCTTGTTATTTGCATGGCTACTATAATCCATGAAGTTTCAAAGTTCAGTTTGGTTGATAACTTAAAACAAAATATTTACTCTTAGAAATATGAAGATTAGTAGCATGTTTGGTTTTGCTAATTTCTTTGGGAGATTTTTTTTTCTCAAATGCTTAGTAGCATTTTTTATATTATAAGCTGTTAAATTTATAAATTTATTGGAAATTCTTCTTTCTTGAGTTATATATGTTCTTAATTTGGAACCTTGGTTTTCTTGTGAAAAAGTTGTCAGTAAAATCCTCCACTAAATGCTCCATAAATAAATATTTGTTTTCCATTGTATTATGCGTATGATTATTATCTAATGCCATTTTTCATGTGGCTAGACTGTTAATGAAAGAATCCTACTTTCTTTACATATAATACAACGTGATGCTGATATTTGACTGATACAGTGCCTGGCAAGGAGTGACTTTTTCTTGTCTACATGCAGTGTCTATCTTTTATTGAAGAACTATTAGCATCCCACTCCACTGATTTGCAGCAACGTGCATATGAATTGCAAGCTCTTATTGGTTTGGATGCACGAGCTGTTGAAACAATAATGCCTCAAGATGCAAGTTGTGAAGATATTGAGGTTATTGTTAATGTTTTTCCCATTCTTATATTATTTTAAGATTATAGTATTTTTCTTAGAAGTGAAAATTGGAGACCATACCATACTTCAAGTCACAGTTTAAGTACCCTGTGTCTCATACTAAATGACAAAGAAATAGTGGAAAATGTAAACATAGGATTCAAGTAGGAAAAATGAAATGGAAGAAGTGTTTCAAGTGTTATTTGTGATAGAAAGGTACAACTCAAGTTGAAGGCAAAATTTTACAGCATTCAATGTTGAACGGCAATTAATGTTGAGTGGTAAAATGTCAATAAGAGAATAAACTCGGTTTATCAGAGATGTGGATATTGCATTGGATGAGTGGACGAACTAGACAAGATAGGATTAGAAATGAATGTTTTAGGCTAGTCGTATGGGCTGGTTCTGTTAGTTGGAGGAGTTATGGTTGGTTACTTTTATGCTTCTAATAGAATGAGCAAAATAAATAGATAGTGAGAGAAGACTGGGGGCATTCAGTTTAGAGTGAAAAATTGGTTTTGGGGAGAGATCTCATGCTCTGGAAATTGTGAGAAGAACACTTGTATTCTTTCTTTGTTGATAAACACAATTTTTTAGAAGAGTAGATCAGCTGGAGGGTATCCTGATTGCTAGAGGTAGAGGGAAAGTGAGAAAAACTATAGGAGAAACCATCAAGGATTTAAAGGTTTGTATTTTGTAAATATGATTTATGATAGAATTATTTGATCGATGTAGCTGACTTCATCTAGGTGGGAAAACACTTATTATAATATTTTTCCTGTTTTCATATATAATGCTTTGCTCACTTTTTTGGTATTTAGTGCATGGAAAATGTGTGGTCAAGAAAGGTCTCTTCAAGATATTATATTTCAGCATTCAGGCTTAGACAAACTTATGGTTTCAGTAATTGCAAGTTATTCATATTTAATACCTCCTATCAGTTATAACCATCCTATCATAATTAATTTCTGTAGCTGCATGATGACCAGTGTTATTAATGGCAGATGCTGGTTCATGGTGGCAAGCCATAAATCTGCCATGAAAATATGACGGATGGCATTGCAGGTTATGGCAGTGTGATAGCTACACACAAACACACCCAAACAAACTAACAATATGTCAAAGAACAGCAAACTAAAAATATCACAATTCAAAAACTTTATAGGCAAATATCATAAGTCTCATAACATAAGTTCACTAGAAGTAAAAAACCCATCAAGTTCAAGTAACAACAAAATAATTGAAAATTAAGACAAACTTGAAAAATCTAATCCCCTTGCCAACCCTAACATGGTTTTTTTTTTTCTCCCTTGTCATTTAGTGAGGCTTATCCCTCTTCTCTTCAATTCCCCACAATTATTTTCAAATCCCGATTCTTCTTTGTCTTAGTCAATTTTCTTTTTTCCTTAAAAGGTTTAAGTTGCACCCAAATCTTTCTTATGAATAGCTTCCCAATTTAGAGTGTGAACGAAGTGTTTTCTGATGTGTGTAATACCCACACATCTAATCTTTATTTATAATCAAGATAGGATGTAATTAAGGATACAAAGAACAAAGTCAATCCCAAATTTCTCGCATCAGAAACTTTACACATTTCCATATTTGCATTATTTCATATATTATAAGTATAGAAAGGGTTTATTGTAATTGTGTGTAGTATCACACATGTATATTCTTATTTATAACTGAATAACAATACAATTTAGGGAAACATAATCAAGTTTATTAATGACAATAATCCCCAATTATCAATTAATGATAATTCCCTAATTATAGTAATCAAATCATATTTTCAATACTCTCCCTCAAGCTGAAGCGTATATGTCATATGAACCAAGCTTGTTACATATGTTGCAACACAAGAACCTTTGAAGCATGTCTGCAAGTTGGTCACCGAATTTGACAAAGTCAGTGATGATTTCTCCTGAGAGCACCTTCTCTCTCACAAAGTGACAGTCAATTTCTATGTGTTTAGTCCGCTCATGGAAGATCGGATTTGATGCAATATGGAGAGCAACTTGATTGTCGCATAGCAGTCTAGTATCCTGAGAGCATTCCAATGACTATCACTTGGTGGTTCCTTCATGAATTGGCTAACCACACTGACTGCAAATGTGATATCTGGTCTAGTGATAGTGAGGTAATTAAGCCTGCCTATGTTAGGAACTGGGTTCAGATAGGAGAGGAAAACAGAACTTTTATTCAAAGATGAAGCTGTTAGCTCCCTGTTACAGGTGAATTTCGAGTACACCAATCTCCAAGTATTTTTCCCAACCCCTTTTCCCTCTCTCTCTGTTCTATTTATCCTCCCTCACTTAACTAACTGCCAGCTATATTATCTAACAGTTATCAGATAGCTAACAGCCTCATCTAACTGAATATTCTCCCATCTAACAGACCCATCTATTATTATTATTTCTATCAATACCCTCCCCTTCAAGAAGGACCTTGTCCCCAAGGTCCAATTGAGGAAAGACATTTCTGATTTCTACTGTACTCTCCCAGCTGTCTTCATGATGTGGTAAACCTTGCCACTTAATGAGTACCTCTTGCTGCCCCCCCCCCCCCCCCCCCCCCC
>PYAF01002040.1:156164-173143 GCA_007407185.1 Glycine tomentella
CTACTGTCCTCAGGTAATTCCAGCATATAAGGAACCTCTCCTACCTTCTGAATTACTTTGTAAGGCCCATAAAACCTTGGGCTTAACTTCTCATTTGGTTTCTTTGCCAATGATTTCATCTTGTAAGGCTTAAACTTCAAGAATGCCCAATCTCCTACCTGAAACTCTACTTCTCTCCTATGCTTATTTGTCCTTGCTCAGCTGATTTACTTCTTCTAACTTAGAAGGAATATCAGCTCCCTTGATTAACAAGGGAGGCTCCTCCCCATGCAAAGCTATGAAAGGAGACATCTTTGCTGAAATATTATAGTTAGTGTTAAACCAGAACTCAGCCCAAGCCAAATGAGCAGGCCATTGTTTTGGTTTAGTTCCAATTTAACACCTCAAGTAAGCTTCTAAAAACCTGTTTACCACTTCTGTCTGCCCATCTGTCTGTGGGTGATATGCAGTGCTTATCTTGAGCTGTGTCCTTGCCTATGATTAAAATAACGGTGCTTTAGCGCTCTATCTTGCATCAACTACGGGTTGCGGCACCTAGCCGCTACTTCCGTGCCGCTACGCGACGGTTTCCGGTAGCGGCGGTGCGGTTGGCAGCTTTTGCGGCGCTATCGCACCACTCCATGGAAGAGAAGCAAGTTGCAGGGCTCCTCCCCTGTCTCCGCCGACGACATTTTCTACAACGGCCAGATCAGACCTATCTACCCTCTCTTCCACCAAAACGTAGTCGTTCACGCTTCCGTTACCACCGATATGACTCTGCACGAGGCTCACCGTCGTCGTTTACCTCTCAGGACACTGATGTTCGAGGAGGAGGAGGAGGAGCGAGAGACGGTGAAGATCGATAGCAACAACGAGCTTTACAACGTAGCTGAGGGAACCTATTGCGTGTGGACCCCACTGTGCAAGAAGGCAAGCAAGCGCTGGAAGATTCGAGATCTTTCTGCTGCCTCGTAGTCACAGTGATGGCAAGAGGACCAGCAATGTCTTGCCTACTTCCTCCATACTATAATAATTATTAATGAATTTGTGTAAGTTATTTATTAATAAAAATATACACATTCTTATATATTACTTATTTTTTTCTCTACTTTAAGTTTTATAATAACTTCATACATTAAATTTCTTCTACTTTTTTTTTTATCATGCTTACTATTTTCTTTTTTATGTTCAAATTATTATAAAAATCTTTGAATTTAATTTGTAAACACGTAATTTTTTTTAATCTTTTGATCTAATTAGAAATTACCCGCTTTTAAAATAATAATTAAAATTTTGATAATTTTATTACACATGAAAATTTATAACTAAATAATTGTATATATAAAAAATTATTTACATGATGATTGTATTGTAATTAAATTCAAAATATTTTTAAAATTAACATTAATAGTTACGAAAGATAAATTTCAGTCGAACCATGCAGTGCATGCATTTAAGTTTATAAACTTAAGTTTGAGTTAAATTTAAATTTGTTAGTTAAGTTTGTAATTTATATGTGGTATAATTTATTATAAGTACTTTTATGGACTTCACAATAGCGGCTTTACTGCTACCCGCTATAGCGTTTTTTGGGTCGGCCGCTACCCGCTATTTAAAACTATGGTCCCTGCTTGTCTGAACAACTCCTTCTAAAACTGGCTCATAAACAACCTGTCACGATCTGAAACTATAGAAGTGGGAAACCCATGCAACCTGACCACTTCCTTAATGAATACATCAGCAATCTTTTTGGCTATATAAGGGTAACTTAATGCTAGGAATTGAGCTTTAGGTAAGCTGCCAATGAAATCAAAGGATATATCAGCCCAGACCTTATTAGGAATAAGTAAGGGCTGTAATAACCCTGCTGGAGCTAAGGTACTAGCTTTATTTCTTTGACAGACCTCACACTCAACCACATACTGCCTCACAGCTTTCTTCATTCCATGCCAAAACACCACACCAGCCACCCTTTACAGCGTTCTAAAGAACCCTGAATGGCCTCCCACAGGGGAATCATGCAACTCTTTCAGAATCATGGGAATTCTAGAAGAGTTTCTGTTGAGTTCCTGGCTCGGGTCTTCCGATTCTCCTATTCCTCTGTATCCTGCACTGCAATATCTCCTACACAGCAAGAACATGCAAAGTGTACCAAGCCCTTATGAATTTGCCTCTTTTATTAATTGTTCAAGTATCAACACTGTTCGATAACTAATACACAAGAGAGCTCTCCCTTGAGATACTCTCGTAATAACCCCTGTTTTCCCTCCTTCCCCTCTCTCTCAACCCCCATTTCTATTTATAGTTACAACCTATAACTAACTTCTAACTGCCTTATCCTTTCTTTTATATCTACGAGTGACTAATTTCCCTTTTATGTCTAAGTACCCATCAGTTTCTGGCTAATACCAATCTGTCCTTGTAGTATAATCTTCCTCTCTTTATGGCATATCCTGGCTTCTCCATTGTTTTAGTTAACAGTCCCTTATATACCTCATATACTTGAGGATCATTCTGCAATTCCTCCTCCCCTTCAGTCCATTCCTCCTACTGCACCATAGAAATAGCAGAAAATGCAAATTGCTTGGAAAGTGCATCAGCTACCACATTCTCCCTTCCTGGCTTGTATTGAATCTCAAAGTCATAACCAATTTCAGACTCTTTTGATCTGTTTTAATCACAAACTTCCTTCCCAGCAAATAATGCCTCCATCTTTTCACTGCCAGCACTATATCCATCAGTTCTCTCTCATATACAGATTTTAACTGAGCCCTATCAGCCAAAGCTTTGCTCTAGAAAGCTAAAGGTCTCCCTTCAGAAGCATCTGTTTCCAGAACAAACAACTTGGAAAAATCTGGTACCTGTAAAATAGGTAACTCCTTCATGGCTGTCTTTAACTGTTCAAATGCAATAGCAGCCTCTTACCCCCACTTAAAAGCATTTTCTTTAACAATGCATTCAGTGGTTGTGCTATCCTCCCATAATTATTTACAAATCTTCTATAATACCCTGTCAGCCCCAAAAATCCTCTCAACCCCTTAGCATCCTTAGGCACAGACCATTCTGACATTGTTTCTAATTTGTTAGGATCAGCTTCCACCCCCTACCAGAAATAATATGTCCCGAGTACTCCAAGGACCTTTGCCCAGAACTATATTTTTTTCTGTTTACATACAACTCCTGTTGCTGTAACACTTGCAACACTACCCTTAAATGCATAGTATGCTCCTCCAAATTAGCACTGTAAATAAGAATGCCATCAAAGAGTACCAAAACAAACAGCCTCAAGAAGGCCTCATTACCTCACTACTAGATGACGATATCTTCCGGGGTCTTTCAATTGCTCCCCCTGACTTGGAAGAAGCATCATATTAGTAAAGTGCGCCAGAATTCAACAAACACAAACAATCACACATAAACAGTCACACTCAAAGTACACAGAAAATCATAGTTAGTCCATTCCCCTTAGGCTCTAACAGGATGAACCACTCTGATACCAAAACTATAACGACATAATTTATTTCTAGATAATTTTTATTACTATTTCATTTTTAAAGAACGTATCTTAGCAAAAATTCTAAAACGTATATATGATAGAAGTTGTTAAACTAATATATATATATATATATATTATATACGTAGCCACGGTCCTTGTTTCATAAGTCATTCTTATCGATTACCAAGTTTTTAATACAACATAGCACTAGAACATAACTGCTAAGAAACACCTTAGTCACCCTAGTTATGATTCTTATTTATTTACAAAAACCTACGACCCATTTCTTCATTTCAGAAATTTCTTCCGATGCTTTCTTCCTCACTATCCAAATTAATAAGCTCCATTGGTTGGTCAGGATATGCAAGAGCAAATTGTAGAAAAGGGTCATTCGGGTTGAATAGACCATTAAGGATAGAAACTGGGAAGTGGGTTCCAAAATAAATATACGCATGAATGACTTGGTGCATAGTTACAACATAGCAATTCCTTTCTTCGTCTATATACCAACCCAAGTCTAACACGTCAAGGAAGATGATTATTGAAGCCATCTAAAAAAAAAATGAAACATGAAACAAATCTAATGAGAAATAAAATTTCTCAGTAGGCAAAATTAAACCACCAAACACATTAGTACTTTAGTAAATCATCAATATATTCAAATGAATCCATAAATAATTATGCAAACATGTATGCATGAAATGAATTTTTCCAGGGTGCACATGGCCTCTACATATCATACTGTTTGTAGCTACACCTTGTACTGAATGTAGAAATGTTGCAGCCGTCTTACGCTAGTCATGCATGTCATTTCATATATTTACACCTGGTCTCTACATCTCATACTGATGTAGTATCAGATTCTGTTTCACAAATCTCGTACTGGACTCAGAAACATGAATCAACTTATCATTAGATCCATCATTTTCATAAATAATAAAATCCATGAGCAAATACATACAACCTCATGGAAAATATTTTCATCATAACATCATACTTACCAAAAGTATGATTAAACTACCATACCTTATTCAAGCAAAATCATACCAACTTAGACATGACAATTGAATATCCTCAAACTACAGAAAAATCATGTTAGAATTCTAACTAATAAATCACAATGTATCTTTCAAATAATTTATAATTCCTTTAAACCTTCACAAGAAAAGATTATAACTTATCATGCATCTTAATCTCCTTTCACCTACCACCTTACTACCTAATCCTTAAAATTGAATCACTCAAGTATTTGAACCATTTATCTACATTCCATTCAACCTTTGCTTCTAAAAATTAATTCAAAACAGTCCCTTAATAAAAATATGAACAAACAGCCCAAATTTCATCAAAATCACTTCTAAAGATCATCAAATGTAATTCCAAACATCACTAATATTTCAGCATATAAATCATCACCTATCCTATGGTTAAAATCAACATTTTCACATCATAAAATAGCCTTCGATGACATGAAATTCCAGCCTAAATAATAACCATAAATATGCACATTTAAACATATAGGTTAGTCCAAATAAATTTTTAACTAGAGATTGAAGTCTAGCCTACCTCAAGAGAATTTGGTTTTGAAATGGAATGGATTAAGGGGCTATCTCCCTTGGAAATCCTCTAAAGAGTGAAGTCGTGAAAGAAGAATTTTTTATGGGTAAGGTGATAGAAAAGAAGTCACGGTTAGGAGCAAGCAAAGGAGGTAAGAAGTGAAAAACTTGGTGATATGACAAACAAGTAGCCGTGGAGTGTGTTTTTGGCCAGCAAGCTATACGTGCAAATTTTTTTGAAATATCAAAGCTATTTATACTATTTTAATTGGTTAAGTTTTAAGTTAAATAGTTGGATTATAACTGATTTAGAAGTTAGTTTTGTTAGAACTTAACTAGGTAATCATTACCTTAGAAGATATTAATACTTAAACCTTATCTTGACTTGATTTTCTTGGTCAAGATTCTCTTAATTATGGACTTTGGGGCAGCTGGCCTCTTCTACGTGAACATGGCTGAGCAAGGGAATGCATTTGCTTGGCTTAGGTGATTCCACATGCACACAAAGCCTTATTTAATCTGTTCACTTCAGCCAGGAAAATTTTTACAGCAGATATTAAATAAGGCGTTGTGTGCATCTGGAATCACCTAAGCCAAGCAAATGCATTCCCTTGCTCAGCCATATCCACGTAGAAGAGGCCAGCTGGGGTTCGATAAAATCTGGTCGCGGACTGCCTTAAGGTCTGGTGTGAGTCCAGCAACAGTAACCACCATGAAGAACTGTCCGTGTTGTTTATAAAGGTCTTTACATCAGTAGTAAAGGGCATATGAGGGGAATATACAGCTGAAACTAGTGGTGGCACGTGACATTCACGTGTCGGAGTCTGGTTGCACGGTTGGCGGCTTTGGGTTCGTCGGAGGGTGACGCTTCCGATCGATGGGTCACACCTGCAGAATGGCAGCTGGGTGGCGGCACAGCAGAGCTTGCAGCGGCTATGGGTACTGTTCATGCGACAAAAAAGGGCAGGCTGCGGCTGAAGGAAAGTAAAAAAGAGAAGAGAAAGGGATCGAAAAACCTAGAAATTTACGGATACCATATAGAAAGGGTTTACTGTAATTGTGTGTAGCATCACACATGTATACTCTATTTATAACTGAATGACAGTGCAATTTAGGGAAACATAATCAAGACTATTAATGGCAATGATCATATATTTAACACCCCCTCAAGTGGAGCCTATATATCTTATGAACCAAATTTGTTACAAAAGTAGTGCACATGTGAGCCTTTGAGGGATTTAGTGAGCATATCTGCCAATCTGTCAGTAGTGATGAAGTCAGTGGTGATTTCCCCTTGAGTACCTTTTTCTGTGATAAGGTGACAATCTTCATCAATGTGTTTAGTCTGTTCATGGAACATCATGGAACTCTTTTCTTAATCCCCAATGTTATTTTTCCTAATTTCATGGCGTGACTATCCCTTTGTAATGTACACAATGCTGAATACCTCCTTTGTTCTTATATATTGGAACCAAAGTTTTCCTCCTCTACTCATATCTAGTATTTTCTTAGATATCAAAATCTCATCAAATAGCTTAGTGATTCAAATGATATTCTATTCTCCTATACATTTCCAAACTTCAATAGGAATATCATCAGTACCAACAACTTTACCATTATTCATCTTATATTCTAGCTCTCCAACTCAAATTAAATGATGGTAAGTCAAATTGTATTTGTCCTCCTGGATTTCTAATCTTTCCATAATATTGAAAAGCTGAGTTCATGCCATTGTAAACCTTCTTTGGTGAAAGGATGCATCATGAATTCACGATTATACATTGTCTACATCTCAACTGTTCTATAGTTGCTTTGCTGGTTTGCTTAGTGTGGTTTTCTTCCTGTAGTCGAATTCTATTACTACTATAATTCAAAATTCAGATAATGGAATCTCTTCTGCCCAAACCTTTATTCTTGTCTGTTTTAAACTTTGTTGGTCATGGATCTCTCAATTAATGTATTTTCGTGACACAGTTTTTGACCATGGAGTTGTTGACATGTTTAACTGTTTAAATTTGTAAACATATACATATTCTTCTATTTTCACTATAATGTTATAATGTGCTTTCGAATGATGCATATCACCATATGAACCTATTTTTCTGACCTAAGATTATTGTGTTGAATCTTCTATCCAGGTTGATAAGAATATTTCTTTCCTCAATGAATATGTCCAGCAGTCTTTGGAAAGGGGTGCTCTGCCCTACATTCCGGAGGATGAGCGCAACGGAATGGTGAATGTGAGCAACTTCAGAAGCGAGGATCAACATGAATCTGCACAACATGGTTTGAAATTTGAGGCATATGAAGTGCCAAAGCCTCCAATGCCATCAAAAGTTGCTCCTGTTTCACTTTCATCCTCAACAGACCTTGTTCCAGTACCTGAGCCATTGTATTCTAGGGAGACTCACCCGATCTCATCAATGGGAGCATCAGAGACAGGATCCTCAGGGCTTAAGCTGAAGCTTGATGGTGTTCAGAAGAAATGGGGTAGGTCAACTGATTCATCCCCAGCATCATCTTCCTCAACTTCTACTTCCCAAAACTCAGTGAATGGGGTGACTCAGATGGATGTTGCAACTGCTGTAAATTCAAAAGGACGTGATAATTTTGATACAAGAAAGCAACGGATTGAAATTTCTCCCGAAAAGCAAAAACTTGTAGATAAATTGTTTGGTGGTTCAACTAATACTGAGAAAAGATCATCAACTAGCAATAAGGTTCCAAAGGCTAGTACTAGTGCTGCAGACAGAACTCAGGAATCAAAAGCCACAGCTGTATCCAGTGAAGTAGCTCGGGAGAAAACTAATCAACAATCTCCTCCTCCAGATTTGCTTGACTTGCGAGAACCAACTGTCACTGTTGCACCTCCCTCTGTGGACCCATTCAAGCAACTCGAAGGACTTCTTGACCCAAACCTTAGTTCTACAGCAAATCATAGTGGTGCTGCTGTTACGAATGCACCAGATATCATGGCACTCTATGCAGAGACTCCTTCAAGTAGAGAGAGCGGCAGTGGTGACTATTCTATCACACTGAGTGGGGATAATGTAAATCTTCTATCAGAGTTTTCAAATGCAGCTGCCAGGGATACTACTGGAGAAACAACAGTGGCACCTTTGTCACAGTCTGTAAAGGGTCCAAATGTTAAAGATTCTTTGCAAAAGGATGCCAAAGTCAGGCAGATGGGTGTGACACCCTCAGGTAAGAACCCCAACTTGTTCAGTGACTTGCTTGGCTAGTCTGATTGACAGGACAATTCTAAATCATGATGTTTGGGGATAGATTACCTTGTGACTTACCACTCGTTGGAGTTTCCAGAAACAGTTGGTATCATCTGATATATGCAAAAATTGAATAATATGAATTGTGATTAGGCATGGATGATTTCAGCCACTCAGAATTGGGTGATTCAATTAGCAGGAATGTCTAAACCAGGTAATGACTTGTTCTAGGTGCAGAATAGCTTTTGTTGAAATTGAATGCATGGGGATTTCGTCCTTGCATTCGGGTTTTGGCTCAGTCTAGACTCTGAAGGAAAGGTACGGCTGTGTTCAGTCATTGCATTTTATGCTTTCATTGGAAGTTCCAGGTCATCCTTGTTATAATACCAAAGCCGTACTTTTGTTTTTTTGTCACAATTTTGTGCATTTATCCATCTGTAGTGTCAATATAATGGTTTTTTAAACATTGAGAAGCTTGATAATGCGGTCAAAATCAGTTTGATGTATGCCATTTGTATACGTGAAAATTTTAATTATAAATGAGGGTAAGGGTCATCTATTCCTTTGTAGAAGACCAATGTGTCCATGATGGGTTGTTTCATTCTTTGGTTGCCCTTAGCTCACTATTTCAATATCTTGCAGATGTTTCGGTTGTTCATGCTATCCCAGAATTTCCAGTTGCTATTATATGTTACGTGAGAACATGAGCGCTTTTCTTTGTGTGACGACATACATAAGGAGAATAACTTTCATTCTAAAAAGGAATTTTAATTTGGATTATGTAATTATATGTGGATGATCATAAATCTGGATATTAAATTAAATTAGAATTATATGGTAAAAGTCAGTTCTTAAACTCGGACCATATTGGTTTGACTGGCTGATCGAGAATTGGCCTGGTACCAGTCCATTAATTCTAAAAAATGGGAAATTTTAGAATCGGTAAGGGTTGCCAACCAAAAATGGTAAACATCGGTGTAGAAAACATGTTTGAATTGGTATTTTTTCTTTTGTTTTTCATTTCATTTTTAGATTTGGCATAAAATATTTAAAGATAAATAAAATCAGAGTTAACAAATTTCAAATAGGTATAAATTATTTTATCAATTATTTAATTTTTAAATAAAACTATTTTTTATTTTATTTTAGATGTAAATTTGTTATTGTTAAAGCATAACCAAGAAGTAAATGAAATTGAAGATTGAGAAGTTGCAAATAAGATCAACATTCAAGGAAATGACAAAGTTTCAAACCTAGACCGAGAAAATAAGAGAACGTAATGTCCACCTAAAATTCATAAGATGACAGTTCTAGTTTGATAAAAAAAAAAATGATCAAAGGGAGCGGCAAAGCCCACTACAACAGAAACTAGTCCTTATAAAATAACAAAAAAAATGTTTGCACGCCCCTCGGGAGGAGTACAAAACCAATGAACCTCCATGCCGTGCCACCAGTCCCCACCATCATTGTCGCACATGGCAGCTACTTGTGCATGACCTCTACCCACATGCGATTTCCACCTTTAAGGCTCCACAGTTGCAACTCCTCTCCACCATCGCTATGCTGCCGTGCACATCCACTGTTGCGCACTTTGTCATAATGGAATCACATTTCCTCATGGATATTTGGTTGCATGAAATCATGATTTTGTTGGATTAAGTAGGGGTAAAAAAATATATACAACGAAATCTTGTTTCTGTTGTACATATTTTTTTCACCCACACTTAATCCAACATAATCATGATTCCGTTGAGGATTTTTGTTTATCACAATGGAAGATTCTGTTGTGATAAAAAATATCCTCAACAAAATTATGATTATGGTGTGATAATAAAAATATCCTCAATGAAATTGTGATTTCGTGGTGCTAAGGGGGGTTTTAAAATTTAACAATGGAATTACAATTCTGTTGTAATGTTTGAGGTGAGAAATTTTTTTACAAGGAAATTGTGAATTCATTGTATACATATACAATGGAATCACAATTCCATTGTGCTAAGGGGGGCAAAATTTGGTACACAACGAAATCATGATTATGTTGTGCACTTTGTTCAACAAAATCATGATTATGTGGAGAGACTGTTTTTGGAATAAAAAAAAATCTGATCCCTTTGATAGGGGCAAGAGTAATTTTAATAGGGCCAATCCTTCAACTGGTGGACTCCAACCAAAAATCTTCCAAACATAGTTTTGCTTCTTGTGAGGAATTCTTTGCTACCTAGCCCTCTTTACGTCTTGAAGCACCATGTTAACTTGTGTTAAAAAACCCTCAAGAGAAGGAACAACACCCATGAATATTTTGTTGTTTCGAGTCTTCCATATAATCCATTAAGCTGCTCCAAACAGCACACTTCAATATGGTTTAACCTCTCTATTACCAAATAAATTCTTCTTAATCCAATAAGCTAAATCTGAAGAGAAGAAAAAGTAAGGCCAAGAAGAACCCAACAAAGCTTTCCACACGGAAAATGCAAAATGGTAGTCTTTGAGAAGGTACAACTCTATCTCCTTTTCCAGCCCACAAATATTGCAAGAGTCATCCAAATTGAAACCACATTTGCTTCTTTTAATGTTGGTCTTCAAGCCACAACCATTCACACCTGCCTTATATTTTGATGATCAACAAAAAGTATAAATTGTTTATAAATTAATGAGTTTTTGACAGGTGGACAAGACCAACTTTGTTAAAGGAATTAAATGTTATCTATATATTTTGCCAATACTCAAAGAGGAAAACCTTCTGTTAACTATTAACTAGGGTCCAACATGCTATAAAACCAAGAACGCCCACTTGTTATATTAACCGATGTTATACACTAAGTATGATCAACACTCACGTCCAGTTGGTATAAGTCTCGTACACACTTTCATTACGTCCAACGTAGTACAAAAAAGTTATGTTAGTTGAAAAGGAAAGTACATGTATTCGCTTATAAGCCTCTCTTTATTTGAATTTTTAACATTTGAATTTAAGGAAATAATAGAAGAAAATAGAATATAATAGGAGTTGGTAAAATAAGTATTCATCCCTACTTTTCAATAGATAATGTTCTGTTTGTTGAAGGACTCAAGCAGAATATGCTGAGTATAAGTCAATTATGTGATAATGTATGTGGTAAGGGAAGGGAACCCACTGGACGCATCATGAGAATAAATCATCCAAAAAGTCAAATCATTGAAGATCCAGTAGATTGTGTTTAGACAAGATCATCACTTAGATCACAAGGGCACACGATTTTGATCTCTGAAGTGGAACCCAAACATATTGATGATGCAATGCAAGATGATAACTGTATCGAAGCCATGCAAGGGGAACTTGATCAGTATCAAAAGAATGATGTTTGGAAGTTAGTAGAACTACCAAAAGAAAAGAAAGCCGTTGGAGAAAAATGGGTCTTTCGCAACAAACTAGTTGAAAATAGTAAAGTTGTGAGAAACAAGGCAAGGTTAGTTTCCAGAGGGTATTCACAACAAGAAGGTATAGATTACAAGAAACCTATGCACTAATAGCTCGTTTAAAGGCAACACATTTTACTTTCATTTGTAGCTTATAGCAATGTGAAGTCATATCAAATTGATGTAAAAAGCGCATTCCTTAATGGATTAATCCAAGAGGAAGTTTATGTTGAACAACCTCCTATATTTGAGAGTTAAACTCGTCCACAATATGTTTTTAAACTCAACAAAGCCTTATATGGACTCAACCAAGTTCCTAGAGCTTGGTATGAAAAGCTAAGTTTGTTTCTCTTGAAAAATGGCTTTGAGCATAGAAAAGTTGGCACAAATCTCTTTCAAAAAAATTATAATTCTTAGTTTTTATTAGTACAAATATATGTAGGTGACATTATTTCCGATGCTACTAGTGAAATGCTCTGTGAAGATTTTTTCTAAGCTAACGCAAACAGAATTTTAGATGAGCATGATGGAAGGGAGAGCTGAAATTCTTTCTCGGACTACAAATAGAGCAAACAACCAATGGTATCTACATCCACAAAAATGTGAAAGAATTGTTGAACAAATTCAACATGAACGACGCAAAATGAATGAAGACACCCATGCATCTTGCAACATACCTTGGACTGGATGAAGAATCAACAAATCTGGATAGGATTCAATATAGAGCAATGATTGGATCACTGCTTTATCTCACAACGTTCATACCTGATATCATGTTCAGTGATTTTCTATGTGCGATATTTCAACAAGAACCAAGGGCAGTCCATCTAACTGCAGTTACGATAATTTTTATATATTTAATTGGAACTTATAGTCTTGATCTTTTGTTCAAAAGAATAAAAAAAAATTAAGACTCACAAGTTTCTGTGATGTTGACTATGCTGGTGACAAAGTTGAAAGAAAGGGCACAAGTGGAAGCTGTCACTTTATTGGTGGTAACTTAGTTACATGGATATATAAGAAGCAAGGCTCAACTGCATTGTCCACTTCTGAAGCTGAATATATGTAGGCAACAAGTTGTTGTGCACAACTTGTTTGGATAAGAACCAGCTTGAGGACTACAACATCTATGAAAGTAAAATTCCCATTTACTGCGATAATAAGGCTACTATTAGTCTTTCTAAAAATCTGTCATTGCATTCTAGAGCTAAGCTATAGAAATTAAGAATCATTTCATAAAAGACCATGTTCAGAATGAGACAGTGGATTTACAGTTTGTACCCACTAATGATCAGCTTGTTGACATTTTCACAAAACCCTTAATTGAGGAGAGGTTGACTTTTGTAAGAAATCACCTTGGAATGGTGTTTATAAATGAATGAATTAATTTCTATATGTCATCCACTGTTGCATCAGAGGACTTATCAGCCAATGAGACTTAGCACACACCTATAACGTTAAACATATGGATGCTCACTCATGCATTTATATTTATTAAGTAAAACACAATGTTTCTATATTAGAATGTTGTAACGCTTTTTGTTGAGCCAACTATTGAATGGTGGGCTTAATGTTTGCTTTTCAAAGCTAATAATAAACCCATAAAACAACGAGACTCTTGGTATCACTCTCACTCTAGCTCTGAAAACATTTCTGAAAACAAAGATGAACACACACAATTAACCAAGAGGGGGGGTGAATTGGTTAAAATAGGGATTTTTAAAAACTTCTTTAAAAACTAGCAACGGAGTAGAGATCGTATCACAAGTTTTGCCTTGTTAAAACAGAAACTTTCAATCAATCAAGATTCAACCTACACTTCAAGCAATTGCAGAAAATATTTCAGTTGATCTTGAAGGAGATTAACCACAAGATAAGCAAGTTTAGGATAACAAGAATTAGAATCAAGAGAACGCCAAATTTATACTGGTTCACCCCTCAAAAGAGAAGCTACATCCAGTATCTTCTAACCAAACCTGATTAGAGTTCCACTAAATCGAAATCTGTTCTTACAAGCTTTACAAGTGATTACCTTTATCAAATCTAGATAAAGAAATTGAAATCTAAAACCCTATTAGACTTCTAATCACAAAGAACAAGAGAACACTACTCTGTTCTTTCCTCTAGAGAATACTACTCCATAAAAAGCTCTAAAGAAACTCTTTGATCATAGTACTTACAAGAATTAAAAGAAACAAATCAATTCACAGTAAGAGTTAAAGAGAGATACAACCTTATGATCCTCAGAGGATGAATGAATGGATTTTTACCAAGCAAATTCAGATTGAATGAATGCTAATGTTGAAAAGCAGCTCTCTAGAAAAACTCTTGAAGAATCTTGTTCAAAACAGAATTGAAATAAGCTTGTGTAATCGATTACGATTGAGTGATAATCGATTAAGACAGTCAGTCTCAGAATTGAAATTAGCCTGTATAATCGATTACGATTGAGTGGTAATCGATTAAGGCAGTCAGACATGTTTTGTGTTTTTGTGCTGTATAATCGATTACGATTTGCTTGTAATCGATTAAAGTGTTCTTCATGGCTTTGTAATAGATTACACAAGTTGGTAATCGATTAAAGCAGTGCACAAATGCATTTTCCAAAACTTAAACCATGAGAATTTCTTTCTAAATACAACAATGTAACCTTTTATGCTTTTCTTAAATCATGTATGCATGTTTTTGATTATGTTTATGCAAATGCAGGGATCACCAGATAAGCCTCTTGAACAACTTAACAAATTACAAATGCCTTCAATTGAATGACATGCAAAAAGCTAAAATCATATAAGCAAAGGGCTTCATCCTTGATTTGATCTTCTTTCCACCTCCCCATATATCCAACAATCTCCCCCTTTTTGGCTTTGATCATGCCAAATACCAATTGAACATTTGTTGTCCCTTTAAGTGCATGAGAGAGATGAATGATAGGAGCTTCATACTTAAACCTAAAATCAAGTTAGCCTTTTGCTTAGACCAAGTGGTAAGTAACCTTGCATAAACATATATAATTTCTTTGATTTCTTCCCCTATTTTAGATAATCTTTTATAGAGTTTAGATCACTAATTTCAGAGCAATAAGATTTTTTTTTTTGTCAAATTTTCATATAATCAACATATATTCAATTTATTTCTCCCCCTATTTGGCTTATCAAAGACAAAAGTATCAATGTAAAAACAGGATAAGCAAGGAAGAAATGAACAAGAAACAAAACTTTTTATTCAATAATGAAAAGGGGTACAATATTGAAAATTTAAAAACAAAATTAAAAGCAGAATATTAATCAATTATCAGAACATGAAAGCAAATCACAGGCAACAAGAAAACAAACAGTAACAACCTAAGCTAGAGCTTATCAAACTCATCATGAACCATCCTAGACTCAACATTTTCTAGCCTAGAAGGTGTGAATTTTTCTCTCATGAAAAAATGTATTTATAGGGATTTTGATGCTAGAATTTGAATTTTGAATGTGTGTAACAACTATTTCGAGTACCTAGAAGATTAAATGCACATAAGCAGGTTTGAATTTTGAATTTGTGATAAGATTGGCAGTTTAGATTTCCAAGAAATCTGCAGATTTTAGCAGTAACACCATAGATAATTGATTACCAAAGATTGTAATCGATTAATTCATAAGCAAACGGAGCCACTGCAACAAGGTGTAATCAATTAAACCGCAATGTAATCGATTACTCCAGTGAGAACTTAAAATAGAGTAACCCACTGTAATCGATTACCATATGGTGTAATCGATTAATTCAGAGTGTTTTGGTTTAGAATAAGCTTTGTGTGACATGTAATCAATTAATTCGTTGAGGTAATTGATTACGACAGAGTTTTCAAATTTCTGGATTCAGTTTAGACAGCAAGTAATTGATTAATTCGTCGAGATAATCGATTACTTAAGCATAAAGTTGTTTCTAAAAAGCATCCAATCATCAAATAATTAATTATTCCGCTTAGTAATAGATTATTACAGTCCATTATGCAGAATATAGTAATCATACAACAAGATTTTCATTTTTATGCATTTTTTATATATGGTCAATCATTCAGTGAATCATCATTTAGAAAGGAAATTTAATAGCAAGCTAACATATATTGGATTCATCAAGTATACCTAGCATGTTTCTAAGTACATAAAACCTATCTCTTCCCAAGGGTTTTGTAAAGATATCAACCAATTGATTAAGTGTATCTACAACTCAATTGTACAGTTACCCTTTTGGATATGATCCCTGAGGAAGTGATGTCTTATCTAAATGTGTTTGGTCCTTGAATGCATAATTAGATTCTTGGATATGTTGATGGCACTTGTGTTGTCATAGAGCAAGGTATTGCCTAACTGTAACCCCCGTATGCATCCGGTGTATTAACATATTACTTAATCAGATAAGCGATTAATTACTTTAATTAATAAGCTGCGGAAGCAATTTCGAAACAATATCTCTTGATACATTATGTATGGTACACATATAACTTTAACATAAAACATAAACACACATGCCAGCCTCATTGATCCAAACAAACATAACCAAAGGCAGATGAAATAACCAATATCTCTACAGATATATCAGGAGGTATCGAAGGTATATACATACATTAGGTGACACTCACAGTGTCTATACAAAAGAATAAGCATCCGGGTGCTTTTGATCTCAAAGATCACTTCCTCACACGAGGGCATACAAGATATATAGACATTACAAAACATAACATGTGTGCGCACACACACATCTTCCCTCTACAGGGGTACAAAGCATCATCAGCAAAACTGAGCTACCAAGCTCTCCTCAAGCTGTCACACAACTGTGTAGACAGTGTCTCTACTAGGGCCTCCCGCCCTGAAATCGATCATCTCTGCCAGATGGATCACCTGCAAAACATAATCCCCACACGGGGTGAGATGCACATCTCAGTAAGCTCAGGATCCTTGGAGGCATCTCCTCCACCCTGGCTCACTTTCATGACACACGTCATCAAGGCATCACAAACAATCTGGCCTCCCGGCCCTCATAACAATACATAGCCAAGTCATCTAGCTCTAATGTATACTGCGAAACTACGCTGCCACGATGCATCATCATCAGCATCAAACCTCAGTGCGACACCAGAACTCACATGAAACGACCGCATCTACTTCGCTTTTTATTACGTATTTGTGTTTATTTGCTAAATTTTTTTTTCGCAAAACAGAAGGATAAAAGTTCCAACAAAACTTGGTTGATTTTAAAACGAATTTAAAAATAAAGTCAAATGAAAAATTTCGTCGATTTAAGAACGAATTTAGAAATTATAACGGTTTACGCATTATTTTATAG
>PYAF01002040.1:173243-190737 GCA_007407185.1 Glycine tomentella
CATTACAAGCAAAGTCCCAAGATTATGTTCATCATTCTCTTAAAATTTTCTAGTAATTAGAATAACTTAAATTGAATTTGATTTTAAAGATGTATTAAACTCAAAAAATCTTAGAAGCTAATGAATTTTAAATTTTCTAATCATCCTAAAGTACTACTTCAAATTCATATTCAATAAATAAAGATATTGGGGTGTTACATCACACCCGTGCCATTCCATCTAGAGCTACTCCTTACGCATGGACGCACGTATATGACACCTTCGAGAATAGGCTTCAACCACAATGGGACCACCTATCTCTTGGTCTTAAGGGATAATCATCACCCTGGGATCATCATCACCCAAAAGCAAACCAAGCTAGGAGGTGCGCTCTTCTCCTAGGGAGGGATATATCTATCTAACTGGCCAGAGGATCTATTCAATAGGTAACCATACATACAAAGCATAGAAGCATGCATACATATCATTATGAGAAAGCAACAACCAATTCAATGCATGCATCATGAATGCAACCATCACTCACTCGGAGCATGGTGGAACACAGCAGTGGGAAACACTCCCAAGAAACCAAGAACTTACCTGACAAAGTCGTGCTCTGCAGTTCTCTCCTTGATCGGTGGTCTACGCCACTGACACTCTCGGTGTCACGCCCTATACAAGGCGTATAGCTTAAATCAAAACCAAAGAAACCACACAAGGCATAAGCATATAACTCGGTTCTCAACCGTCACAATGAAAGGAACGTCCTTCCTTTCCAAAATCTTAAAGTCATCTAACTTAAGGATACCAAGTCTCATTAATCACTAACAATACATAGACCCTCAGTGGTCTATCTTGGCCTAGCCAAAGCACTAGAGTCTCCACAAGACTCGGTGCAAGCCAAAACAAAGAGCTCCAAGCTCTATACAGGCCAAACTCAAGAATTCACAACATAGCTTGAACGGTTTCCTTCACACAATGTAGCCGTTCATATAGCCTCTCAGGCACATGTAGAGCAAGTATCAAGGCACATGTAGAGCAAGTATCAAGGCTCATGCATGTTCTATAATCATCAATTAACTAACAAAATATCAACACATGCATATCCCAGAGCCAAGAATCAAAGTTCATGAAACTAACATTTGAGAGCTAATCCTTCATCACAACAACATTCTAAACATACTTTTCTAAAGGACCCAAGGCTAATTCTAGCTCTAGCTCAAATGGGTCACTATTCATCCAAAAATCAAACTCACAAATCAAATGGTAAAACTTGAGTTTCTTACGTCTAAACAGTCAAGGAATGCTAGAAAATGACTTTCCCAGGCCTTAGCATCCTTGAATCGCCGTCTTTTTCGCAAACTCAAGCTTTTCCCAAAGTTCCCTAGAGAAAGGGATTTCTCCGATTGATAGATTTTTGGGAAAAAGGATGAAGGATTCTAGCTCACAAGAAGGTTTCTCAGAAGTTTCATGTTTGGTGGGAGGTGTTTTGATGAAGAAAACAAAGGTTTAAGAAGCTTGGGTGCTCAACAATGGAGGTGCAAGGCCAGAGGAAGAAGAAACAAGGGAATTTGGGCCAAAATTCGTAAAATGACCCTTTTATAGTGGGTCTGCCCGTGCTCCCGCGCTGGTGGCGCCACTCTGGCGCTACCGGCGCCAAATCCCAGAATATATGACGCTCATGGCGCCATACTGGCGCTATCGGTGCCACATTCTAGGGGAAATAGGCTTCTGGAGCATTCTGGCGCTACCAGCGCCATTCCGGCGCTACCGGCGCCAGTTCCCAGTGCATCTGGCGCTGATGGCGCCATTTTGGCGCTACTGGCGCCAGACTCCATCCGTCGCTAAATCCGTCGCTAATTCTATATCTAATTCCGCACTAAGGCTTTTGCGACAGAATTTTATAAATTTAAATTTTCTTTCTTTCTTTCTATAAAACCTAGGTTATTATATTCACCCCACCTTTTTAAGAATTTTGTCCGCAAAATTCAGAATCATACCTTTCAAACAACTCGGGATATAGCAGCACCAGCTCCTGCACCTGCTTCCAAGTCGCCTCCTCAGGTGTCCTCCCTTCCCATTGTACCTTGACTATGGGAATGGTCTTGCTCCGGATCTGTTTCTCTAGCCTATCCAGAATCCGCATCAGTCGTGTAGGACAAGTCAGATTCTTTCTGATCTGAACGGTGTCAGGCTCCACCACATGCAAAGGATCTGGCACGTATTTCCTCAACTGGGACACGTAGAAAACATCATGTAGCCCTGACAACTGGGGAGGTAGAGCTAGCCTATAGGCCACTGGTCCTACTCTCTGAAGGATCTGATAGGGACCAATGAACCTAGGACTCAGCTTCCTCATGCCCAAAGTCCGTCCTACACCTGTGACCGGAGACAGCCTCAGAAACACATGGTCGCCCTCATCAAACTGCAACGGCTTGGGTTTATGATCATAATAACTCTTCTTCGACTTTGAGCTCTCATCAACTTGTCTCTGATCAAATGGATCTGCTCAGAAGTCTCCTAAACCATCTCAGGTCCAAGAAGCTGTCTCTCCCCTACCTCTGTCCAACAAACTAGAGTCCTGCACCTCTGGCCATACAAAGCCTCATAGGGTGCCATGCCTAGACTAGCATGAAAACTGTTATTATATGAGAACTCCACCAAAGGTAGGTATCTGTCCCAGCTAGTACCTTGCTCCAAGGCACATGCTCTCAATATATCCTCCAGAGTCTAGATGGTCCTCTCTGTCTGACCATCTGTCTGAGGATGATAGGCTATGCTAAGCCTCAGTTGGGTCCCAAAAGCCTCCTGAAGAGTACCCTAAAACCTAGAGGTGAACTTCGGATCTCTATCACTGATAATACTATCAGGGACCCCATGTAGCCTCACTATCTCCCTGACATACAGCTGGGCCAACTTCTCTGTAGTGTAGTCAGTCCTCACAGGTAAGAAATGAGCAGACTTGGTCAGCCTATCAACAATCACCCAGATGGAGTCACACCTATTTTGAGTCCTCGGTAAACCCACTATAAAATCCATGGAAATGCTATCCCATTTCCACTCAGGGATCTGTAAAGGCTGTAGCAAACCAGACGGTCTCTGATGCTCAATCCTCACCTTCTGACACACCAAACACTTAGCCACATGCTCAGCTATGTCTCTTTTCATCCCTGGCCACCAGAAATTTCTCTTCAAATCCTGATACATCTTAGTGGCACCTGGATGAATACTAAACTGGCCCTTATGAGCCCTTATGAGCCTCAGATAGGACGACATCCACCAATTCACCCTTAGGCACCACAATGCAATCTTTGTACAACACCAAGTCGTGGTCCTCCCAGGAAATATCTTGCTGGCCAATCATGGCCCTCACAGCCTCATCCTGCTTTTGTGCTTCTCGGATCCTACGGATCAAATTATTATCAACTTTGGTCTCTCTCAACTCAAGACCACGAACGCCTTTTGTAACAGACAGGTGCATATCTCTGAACTGTTCAATCAACTTACAATCAAAGATCATCATGCAGGCGACACTCACATGCTTCCTGCTCAAGGCATCCGCAACAATATTCGCCTTGCCGGGATGGTATCTCAACTCAAAGTCACAGTCTTTGAGGAATTCCATCCACCGTCTCTGTCTCATATTCAATTCCTTCTGATCAAAGAGATATTTGAGACTCTTGTGGTCACTGAACACCACCAACTTAGCACCATACAGATAGTGCCTCCAAATCTTTAGAACAAATACCACAGCTGCAAGCTCTAAATCATGTGTAGGATAAGACTCCTCGTGAGGCTTCAGTTGCCTGGAAGCATAGGCAACAACCTTCTTATCCTGCATCAGCACACATCCAAGCCCCCGCTTGGAGGCATCACAGTATACCTCAAAGCTTCCCTCAGGGTCAGGAAGAGTCAACACTGGAGCTGTAGCCAACCGTTCTTTCAACTCCTGAAAACAATGCTCGCACTCATGGGTCCAAACAAACGGAGCCCCCTTCCGAGTAAGGCGAGTCAAAGATATCACCAACTGTGAAAACCCCTAAATAAACCTTCGGTAATAGTCGGCCAGTCCAAGGAAACTCCGGATCTCAGATACGTCCTTGGGTCTCTCCCAAGACATCACAACCTCTATCTTACTAGGATCAACTGAAACCACAGCTACAGAAATCACATGGCCAAGAAACTTCACCTCTGATAGCCAAAACTCACACTTTGCTAACTTGGCATACAACTAATCATTCCTTAACGTCTGAAGAACAATCCTAAGATGTTCGGCATGCTCCGTCTCTGTTTTGGAGTAGATTAGTATGTCATCAATAAACACCACCACAAACTGATCCAAGAAAGGTCTGAATACCCTGTTCATATAGTCCATGAACACTGCAGGGACATTCGTCAGACCAAAGGGAATGACCTGATACTCAAAGTGACCATACCTAGACCGAAAAGCTGTCTTTGGTATGTCTACAGGCTTGATCCAAATCTGGTGATATCCGGATCTCAGGTCGATCTTAGAGAACACTCTGGCTCCCCTCAACTGATCTAACAGATCATCAATACAAGGCAAAGGATACTTATTCTTAATAGTAACCTTATTCAGCAGCCTGTAATCAACACATAACCTCATACTGCCATCCTTCTTTTTCACGAATATCACCGGTGTTCCCCAAGGTGAGACAATCGGTCTGATAAACTGTTTGGACAGTAGGTCCTCCAACTGCACCTTCAGCTCCCTCAACTCCAGAGGAGCCATACGGTAAGGTGCTACAGATATTGTCCATACACCAGGAACCAGATCAATGGAGAATTCAATCTCTCTCTCAGGTGGTAGCTGTGTAATCTCTTCAGGGAATACATCGACAAACTCACTAATCACCGGGATCTGCGATAGATCAACACTTGGCTTATCTTCTGTCACACATGAGAAGATATAGCCCTGAGCTCCCTCCCTGATTGCCTTGCGAGCTTGCAAGACTGATAGGAAAAGGGTGGAACTCGAACCAGTTCCATAAGAAGGCACAACGACTCTCTTCTTACAACAGTCCAACATCACGTCATACTTGGCCAACCAATCCATACCCAGAATGATCTCAAGGGTAGGCATAGCTAGGCAGTACAAATCAATCGTGTACTCTCTGCCATCAAATTGAAACTGCACGTCTTTGCAGCACGTACTTACCTGACACCTCTCACTAGATGCAGTGATAACCTCCATCGGAGGAGAAAAACTAAACATGGGCAATTTAAGCCTAACAGCAGTCATGTCTTGGATGAATGAATGTGTAGCTCCGGAGTCAAACAAGACTCTCACATCATAAGCATCGATCAGAATAGTACCTCTGATCAAGTCAAGAGCTCTGACTGCTTCTCTGGCATCCACTGTGTACACCCGACCTGCTATGGATGTTGTCATCTCAACTGGAGCAGCCTGTGCACGACCCCCTGTCTGTGGGCACTCCCGAGAAATGTGGCTGGCTTGCCACATTAGAAACATACTATCTGACCTGAGGGGCACGCTCCCCAATGCTCCCTCCCACAAGCTGGACATTTAGGAGGTGGTCTGCTCTGAGTTGAGCCACTCTGGCTAGAGCCTCTGTTGAATCTATCAGATGAGGTAGAGACTCTCAAATCTTTGCCCTTACCCTTACCGGGTGGGCCAAAACTGTTGGGCCTTCTCACCTCCTGTTTGACTGAGGGAGTAGGCTGACTGCCTCGGTGTTATAAAGTATGTCCTCTACCTGGCGACACTGCCTCACCAGGCTATTCATGTCATGGAATCCACTACCGGCAACCCGCTCCTTAATGCTCTCTCTAAGCCCCCTCTGGAACTTAGCAGCAAGAATATCAGCATCAGGTAATGATCTCCTGAAGTGTGCATATTTGGCCAGCTCATTAAACTTAGCCAAGTACTCATCCACTGTCATAGTCCTCTGGATGAGACTATCAAACTCTGCCTGCTTTTGCTCTCTAGCATCCCTGGGAAAATATGTGTCCAGGAAACAGGCCTCAAACATCTGCGAAGTGACAACCTCTCCCCGGCCTCTCAACAACTGAGACGTGGTGATCCACCACTCATGGGCATCACCCTGAAGCAAATAGGTGGCATAGAGAAGTCTCTGATGGTCAGGACACTCCATCACTGTGAATATCTTCTCTAAGGCCTGCAGCCATCTAGCTGCAGCAACAGGATCATATTCGCCAAGGAAAATTGGAGGGTCATGCTTACGAAAGGTGATAAGCATCTTCCATCGGGCTGCAACATCATCATCAGCCTCAGTGTGGGGCACCGAGTCCCCTCTCAGGTGGCTACCCCCAACCTGTTGGCGACTACCCTCACCCTCATGTGTTGGAGGTGTAGAGGATACTCTGTCATCTCTCCTCAAGGTCCTCACCTCCTCAAGCATATCCCAATTAGCCTCATCAAGGCCTCGTTAATCTCACGGTTCGCAGCCATCTCACACTGCGTAGCCTCTTGCATCTGCCTATTAGCAGCCAACTCATACTACATGGCTGCCAACGTAGTCGCCACTGGATCGGGTTGGGCATTTGTCGCCCCACTGTTGTTCCGGGATCTTGTCATGTCACTACACATGTACACCAAAACAGTGAGTTGATCAGGCCCACAATTAGTGTCCACACATGCAATAGTCATGTCAAACTCAAACAACAATCAAGAGCAACACACAATCACCATACATAATGCTTCTATCAAGGAACTGCTTTGATACCAAAAAATGTAACACCCCGTATGCATCCGGTGTGTTAACATATTACTTAATCAGATAAGCGCTTAATTACTTTAATTAATAAGCTGCGGAAGCGATTTCGAAACAATATCTCTTGATACATTATGTATGGTACACATATAACTTTAACATAAAACATAAACACACATGCCAGCCTCATTGATCCAAACAAACATAACCAAAGGCAGATGAAATAAACAATATCTCTACAGATATATCAGGAGGTATCGAAGGTATATACATACATCAGGTGACACTCACAGTGTCTATACAAAAGAATAAGCATCCGGGTACTTTTGATCTCAAAGATCACTTCCTCACACGAGGGAATATAAGATATATAGACATTACAAAACATAACATGTGTGCACACACACACATCTTCCCTCTACAGGGGTACAAAGCATCATCAGCAAAACTGAGCTACCAAGCTCTCCTCAAGCTGCCACACAACTGTGCAAACAGTGTCTCTACTGGGGCCTCCCGCCCTGAAACCGATCATCTCTGTCAGATGGATCACTTGCAAAACATAATCCCACACGGGGTGAGATGCACATCTCAGTAAGCTCAGGGTCCTTGGAGGCATCTCCTCCACCCTGGCTCACTTTCATGACACACGTCATCAAGGCATCACAAACAATCTGGCCTCCCGGCCCTCATAACAATACATAGCCAAGTCATCTAGCTCTAATGTATACTGTGGAACTACGCCGCCACGATGCATCATGATCAGCATCAATCCTCAGTGCGAGACTGGAACTCATACGCATGGACGCACGAATATGGCACCTCCGAGAATAGGCTTCAATCACGATGGGACCACCTATCTCTTGGTCTTAAGGGATCATCATCACCCTGGGATCATCATCACCCAAGAGCAAACCAAGCTAAGAGGTGCGCTCTTCTCCTAGGGAGGTCCATATCTATCTAATTGGCCAGAAGATCTATTCAACAGGTAACCATACATACAAAGCATAGAAGCATGCATACATATCATTATGAGAAAGCAACAACCAATTCAATGCATGCATCTGAATGCAACCATCACTCCCTCGGAGTATGGTGGAACACAGCAGTGGGAAACACTCCCAAGAAACCAAGAACTTACCTGGCAAAGTCGTGCTCTGCAGTTCTCTCCCTGATCGGTGGTCTACGCCACTGACACCCTCGGTGTCACGCCCTATACAAGGTATACAACTTAAATCAAAACCAAAGAAACCACGCAAGGCATAAGCATATAACTCGGTTCTCAACCGTCACAATGAAAGGAATGTCCTTCCTTTCCAAAATCTCAAAGTCATCTAACTTAAGGTTACCAAGGCTCATCAATCACTGACAATACATAGACCCTCATTGGTCTATCTTGGCCTAGCCAAAGCATTAGAGTCTCCACAAGACTCGATGCAAGCCAAAACAAAGAGCTCCAAGCTCTATACAGGCCAAACTCAAGAATTCACAACATAGCTTGAACGGTTTCCTTCACACAATGTAACCATTCATATAGCCTCTCAGGCACATGTAGAGCAAGTATCAAGGCTCATGCATGTTCTATAATCATCAATTAACCAACAAAATATCAACACATGCGTATCCCAGAGCCAAGAATCAAAGTTCATGAAACTAACATTTGAGAGCTAATCCTTCATCACAACAACATTCTAAACATACTTTTCTAAAGGACCCAAGGCTAATTCTAGCTCTAGCACAAATGGGTCACTATTCATCCCAAAATCAAACTCACAAATCAAACGGTAAAACTTGAGTTTCTTACCTCTAAACGGTCAAGGAATGCTAGAAAATGACTTTCCCAGGCCCTAGCGTCCTTGAATCGTCGTCTTTTCTGCAAACTCAAGCTTTTCCCAAAGTTCCCTAGAGAAAGGGATTTCTCCGATTGATGGATTTTTGGAAAAAAGGATGAAGGATTCTAGCTCACAAGAAGCTTTCTCACAAGTTTCATGTTTGGTGGGAGGTGTTTTGATGAAAAAAATAAAGGTTTAAGAAGCTTGGGTGCTCAGCAATGGAGGTGCAAGGCCAGAGGAAGAAGAAGCAAGGGAATTTGGGCCAAAATTCGTAAAATGACCCTTTTATAGTGGGTCTGCCTGTGCTCCCGCGCTGGTGGCGCCACTCTGGCGCTACCGGTGCCAAATCCCAGAATATATGGCGCTCATGGCGCCACACTGGCGCTACCGTTGCCACATTCCAGGGGAAATAGGCTTCCTGGAGCATTCTGGGGCTACCAGCGCCAGTTCCCAGTGCATCTGGCGCTGATGGCCCACTCTGGCGCTACTGGTGCCAGACTCCATCCGTCGCTAAATCCGTCATTAATTCTGTCGCTAATTCCGTCACTAAGGCTTTTGCGACAGAATTTTATAAATTTAAATTTTCTTTCTTTCTTTCTATAAAACCTAGGTTATTATACTAACTCTACACCAAAATCTTGTAGTTGTTGCTTCAACCATAGTCATTGAGCACAAGAACTTCCAGCTGATATGTACTCAGCTTTAGCAGTAGATAAAGCAACATAAGATTGCTTCTTACAGTGCTAGGAGATTAGTCAGCTGCCTACTAGGTGGCAAGTTCCACTAGTACTTTTCCTATCCAATTTGCACCCTGTAAAGTCAGATTCAGAATATCCAATTAAGTTGAGAGATGCACCTTCAGGATACTAAAGTACCACTCTTTGTGTTGATTTGAGATATTTGAAGATCCTCTTGACTGCAGTGAGGTGTGATTCTTTAGAATTTGCTTGATATCTAGTACACAAGCACACACTTAGCATTATGTATGGTTTACTAGCATTCAAATACAACAAGGATCCAATCATTCCTCTGTATTTTGAGTCATCAACACTCCTTCCTTTTTCATCTGAGTCAAGGTAGGTTGATGTAGCCATTGGAGTTGTAGCATCCTTGCTTTTCTCGATTTCAAACTTCTTGATCATTTCCAGGCAATACTTAGTTTGACTAAGAAATGTATCATTCTTCATTTGCTTGACTTGAAGTCCAAGGAAGAATGTTAGCTCTCCTATCAAAGACATTTCAAACTCATTATGCATTGAGATAGAAAATTTTCTGCACAAAGATTGATTAGATGAACCAAATATAATATCATAAACATAGATTTGAACCAACAAGATGTCATTGCCACTTTTCTTGATGAACAAATTTTTGTCCACTTGTCCTCTTATGAAAGATTGGCTAAGCAAGAAGTTGCTCAATCTCTCATACCAAGACCTTGGAGCTTGTTTTAAACCATAAAGAGCTTTTCTCAGTTCAAACACATGGTTTGGATATTTGTAGTCAACAAAGCCGAAAGGTTTGTCAACATAGATTTCCTCCTCAATATGTCGATTTAGAAAAGCACTTTTAACATCCATTTGAAACAGTTTAAAGTCCATTGAATATACATATGCAAACAGCAACCTAATGGCTTCTAACCTAGCTACTGGAGCATAGTTTTCATCATAGTCCAAGCCTTCCTCTTGGTTGTAACTTTTTGTAACCAATCTAGCCTTGTTTCTAACTATGATGCCACTCTCATCAAGTTTGTTTCTGAAATCACACTTGGTGCCAATAGGTTTGTGAGAAGAGGGTCTAGAAACAAGTTCCCAAACTTCATTCTCTTGAACTGATTCAGTTCATCATGCATAGCAATCATCCAATGTTCATCAAGCAAGGCTTGGTCAATGCTCATTGGTTCAATCTGTGAAACAAAAGCCATATCACAACAAAGATTTGTTAGTGAGGATCTAGTAAAAACTCCCTTGGAAACTTCCCCAATTATGTTGTCAAGGGAAAGATCTTTTGTAGTTCTCCAATCCTTGGGATTTTGAATAGGTGTTGATTGTTCTTTTTCTTCATTTGATTCTGCCTTTTCTTTTTCATTTGATCCATTTAGTTGAATAAATTCTTCTATTGGACCTGCATCAATATGGCACACCTTTTCCTCTTTGGAGGAGTTAGATTAATCACATATAACATGAATTGATTTCTCTATGCACAATGTTCTTTTGTTAAAGACTCTATAAGCTTTGCTTTGCAAAGAAAGATTGCTTCATTAGCTTTAGCATCAAACTTTCCAAGAGAATCTTTACCATTGTTTAAAACAAAACACTTGTATCCAAATGCTCTTAAGTGAGAAATGTTTGGTTTTCTTTAAAATAGGCCTTATGAGTAATCTATTCAAAGTGTAATAAACTGTATTCACAGCATCTGCCCAAAAATGTTTAGGCAAATTTATCTTATTAAGAAAAGTTCTTGCTCCTTCTTCAAGGGATATATGTTTCCTATCCACAACACCATTTTGTTGGGGTGTTCTTGGATTTGAAAAATTGTGGTTGATTCCATTTTCTTCACAAAACTTCAAAATACTCATTTTGGAATTTACCACCATGATCTCTTCTTATTGATATAATATTGCATGCTTTTTCATTTTGAATGATCTTGGCTAATTTTCTAAATGCCATGAAAGCATTACTCTTGGATCTTATAAACAAAGTCCATGGGAATCTAGAGTAATCATCAACAATAACAAGCCCATAGAAATTACCCCCCAAACTCATAGTTCTAGAAGGACCAAATAAATCCTTATGAAGCAATCCAAGGGGTCTAGAGGTGGAAACAACATTTTTACTTTGAAAAGAGATCTTAGTTTGTTTCCTCTTTTGACAAGCATCACATATTTTGTCCTTCTCAAACTTAAGCTTTGGCAAGCCAATGACAAAATCCTTTCTTATAAGCTTGTTAATATGATGCATGTTTATGTGACTAGCTCTCCTATGCCATAGCCATGTATATAATTAACTTTACTAATTAGGAAACCAGTGTCGTGAATGAATGCATGTTCAATAGAGAGAATATAGATGTTACCCTTTCTTTTACCAACATGGATAACCTCACCTGTAACACCCTGAAATTTCGATAAATTGAAAATAGATGTTTAATGTGATTGTTGTGTTAGTTGATTGTTTGATAAGTTTGTATTAGTTGAATGATTGTTGTGTAAATTATCATTGTGCTATTGCTTGGTGTAGATGTCAAGTTATGTGGAGTTTGTTTGAGCTGCATTGAATTGTCTTATGACTTCATCTGTCCCTTCATGAGTGACTTCCAACATCTCCTACATCTCCTTTGTGCTTTTACACCTAACAGTTTTAAAGAATTAATTAGAAGAAAGTGCAGAAGTAATCATGTTTTTAGATTTAAAATCATACTGCACAATTCTCTTTTTTGCATCCGTCATCTCATCCCACTCCTTGGGAATCCTTTCATTATCAACTATTTTTGTAGGAATCAAGGGACCCTTTTTTATTGCATTCCAAGCACCGGGTCATTTGATTAAGTGAAAATCTGCATTCTATTTTTCCAAAAACTGAAATGCTCTCCTTCAAATATTGGAGGACGATTGAGGGAGGCACCCTCCTTGAAGGTAATCTGTGTGGTAGTCATTTTCTTTAATAAAGATAGTGATCTTGAATAACACTCAAGAACCAGCTCTTGATACCAATTGAAAATAAAGATGAACACACACAATTAACCAAGAGGGGGGTGAATTGATTAAAACAAGGATTTTTAAAAACTAGTAGCGGAGTAGAGATCGTATCACAAGTTTTCCCTTGTTAAAATAGAAACTTCAATCAATCAAGATTCACCCTACACTTCAAGCAATTGCATAAAATATTTTAGTTGATATTGAAAGAGATTTACCACAAGATAAGCAAGTTTAAGATAGCAAGAATTAGAATCAAGAGAACCCCAAATTTATATTGGTTTACCCATCAAAAGAGAAGCTACATCTAGTGTCTTCTAACCAAACATGATTAGAGTTCCACTAAATCAAAATCTGATCTTTACAAGCTTTACAATTGATTACCTTTATCAAACCTAGATAAAGAAACTGAAATCTAAAATCCTATTAGACTTCTAATCACAAAAAACCAGAGAACACTACTCTGTTCTTTCCTCTAGAGAAAACTGCTCTAGAAAAAGCTCTAAAGAAACTCTTTGATCTTTGTACTTACAAGAATTAAAAGAAACAAGTCAATTCACAGTAGGAGTTCAAGAGAGATACAACCTTATGATCCTTAGAGGATGAATGAATGAATTTTTACCAAGCAAATTCAGGTTGAATGAATGCTAATGTTGAAAAGCAGCTCTCTTGAAAAACTCTTGAAGAATCTTGTTCAAAACAATATGATCAATGAAGCACGAGTTCTTGGGTTTTGAAACAAGATGTATGAGACTCATAAAATCTTTTTCTTAGACTTTGAAAGCTTTGAGAGTAATGAGTAATTCATAAAATCAATTTCTTTAGATTTTTGCAAATGTTCAGACCCAACAACTTTTTTATGTTGGATTCAAGGGGAGCTACTTAAGGAATGCAAAAGAATTGATTCAAGCTTTGGTTTTGAGCTTTCAACATGCAATGGATGCCTTGAAGTTTAATTAGGGTGAAATGTGTAAGAGAAAAGCAATTCTGGTGATCCATGTGCATTACATTCATATTAATCTATAATTTAATTAATTGAACTGATAAAAATCACAAGGCTTTAGTAATTTGACTAAATTAATTTGATTCAAAGGTTTTTGGAAAAATGCATTTTATACTATTGTAATCGATTACCTTAAAGACTTAATCGATTATTTTGTTCTTAGTCTATTCTGGAAAAGCTTTCAAGAACAATGTAATTGATTACCTATCGGAATAATCGATTATTTTGCTCGTTGCTCATGTCTAGAAACTGTGTTGATCACTTTAATCGATTACAAGGTTTAGTTAATCGATTACATGAGCATTTTAATTGATTATTAGGCGCGCTTAATCGATTACAGGCAATTACAAAAAGCTGTTATAAATAGGACTATGCCTCAGCTGCTTTTCTAACTTTGTGAAACATTACCCATACGTATTTTCTGAGCTTAAACAGTCTTGTTGTAACGCCTCCTTTTACTCTCTCGTGTTCGATTGATTTTAAATGAAATCTCGTTTCCACTTTGTATTAGAATTATCTTAGTTATAATTTCATAATTTTTTTTTTCTTCTTGCTTCGATTTTACAATTTATTTGTAACATAAACGATTCTCCCTTACCACGGTTTATTTATAATAAGAATACAGTCCATCAATACATTCCAAAATATAGTTCCAAAATAATATATTGATAGTCTAAAGCCTACTACAAATTACACGTCAACAAAATAAACACAAAACACAGAATACAATCCATCAAAGCTTCCTCATCACGCCTTCTTCAATATCATCCATAACTTATGCTTTACTGTTCCTCTGCTCGCCCAAATGAATTGGGGTCATCACAGGTGTCAACCACAGACGCAAAATAGGGTAAGTTTATGACAAACATAGTTTGAATAAAAGCGTATTTAAAAGAATATACACCCAGATGGTTATATTAGCATTTATAAAATAATATGCACGCATGATTCACTCACAGATTAAATCACACCATCTACACAACACATAGTTCAAATCATACTATTCATACAACACACAGATATACAACATACTCATCAAGTAATGCATGCTCATCTTCTTTATATGATGCATGACTGAGACCTCAGATTCTCGTTACATGGTACCATAGTCAAGATAGCCCCATCCCAGTGGCACAGACTTATCCATTTAGTCAGGGTAGCGCAGTGGCGCGTAGGAATGTCACCTCCACCTATGTGATCATCATGGTGGTGTGGTCCTCACTGATACAACTACCCCCCAGTTCAGACACCTTTGAACACATGGACTCAGTCCAGCTATCTGACACACCTCCTTTTGAGGTAACGCGGCTTAACCTCCGCAGGGCATATGTACATGCATGAATGATTCATATTTAATCTTTAATTTTGTTCTTTACTTTATGTTGCACATGTTCAACATAAACTAATACAGTATCCAGTATATTTAAAAACTCATGGAACAACAATATATAAACTTATTTACCCAAAATTTTACAACAACAGTCCATTTCATGAATTTTCAAAACATGCCATAATTTATTAGAACTTAAACATTGATTAATCACGGTTCAACATTCCAACATTCCTTTAACACAAAATTTAATAGACATATTCAAGAATTTATAACATAGTAATCAGCCACATAAACTTTAGTAAAATATAAATACCATCAATTATTTTCTCAATTAAAATCATTACACACCAAATACTTATTAGGCTAGATTTAATTCATTCATGCTACTAAACATCTATTAAACTAAATTCAAATTATTTCTTTAATTAATACATTCATTAAACCAATTTTATTTCTTTGAAACCTTTTATGTTCCATATAGTAAGAAAGCTTGGTTTTATAAAATTCTTGAAAGAAAGTTATATCTTCTTTATTATTTCTTATAAAATTTAATAGACATATTCAAGAATTTATAACATAGTAATCAGCCACATAAACTTTAGTAAAATATAAATACCATCAATTATTTTCTCAATTAAAATCATTACACACCAAATACTTATTAGGCTAGATTTAATTCATTCATGCTACTAAACATCTATTAAACTAAATTCAAATTATTTCTTTAATTAATACATTCATTAAACCAATTTTATTTCTTTGAAACCTTTTATGTTCCATATAGTAAGAAAGCTTGGTTTTATAAAATTCTTGAAAGAAAGTTATATCTTCTTTATTATTTCTTATAAAATTTAATAGATATGATTCTAACAAAATAAATATACAAGCCCAAAGAATCATAGAGTATTTCGTCCAACATAAAATCTTGTAGTAAAAAAAATCCATTTAGAACTATAATTCTAAACCATTACTTTCTACAAATAATCATAAAATAGATAGTTGTAAGTTACTTTAAATTTCTTTGGTTAAGTTAGATTTAAGATATTTATTCAATACTTATTTCTAAAACTAAGATCAATATTAATTAGTAACATAATTATTCATGTAGCAACTCTTGACTTCTTTGAGGCATTTCCACAAACACTTAGCATGCAAAGCTTAATTTCTTATGAAAACAAGTAAGAATCCTCATGTAATTAATATTCAAACTTGGCTTATCATAAACTTCCCCATACCTTGCTTTCCTTAAGCTTTTGGACAGCCTTGCTCTTGATCTTCCTAGTTCTTCACGTGGAGGTTTCTCTTGGTTAGTGGCTTTTGTTTTTGTCAAGCAAAGGTCAACAAAGATAGGATATTTGAAAAATGATGAAAGTGGAATGTTAAATGGAATGGAATATCACGTAGCTTGGCTTCCAGCCAGCCCATGATTTCGGTCCCCCTCCTTTTATATGCTTGTTGGTCTTGATTTTAGTTACAAAATATCTTAACTAGCTTTCCATATGCTTTATTTTCATTGGCTAGCCATCCTTCTCCTTACAAGTGGCCATGTCTTGAAAATTCTACATCATTCTCCCATTGGTTTCTAATTGCACGTAGCTTCTCCCTTGGACCAAGCTTATTTTCGGTTCCTCCTCCTTGGTTTAGTGTTAATGAAGTGCAAATTATCGTCTTAAGCTATGATGTTTAACTTTCCAAGTGGACCAATGATAAGAATCCTTGTTTTTCTTCTCACCAAGTGTCCTCCTTCTTGTATTTTCTCAAGCTTTCCTTACTTTTCTTAATGTATACGTGCAAGCTTGGCTTGGAGAGCAATTTTCACCAATTTTCGTGGATGGGAGGATTTTGTGTTTTTCCTTTATTTTACCTCAAAACCCATTTTAGTAAAATATTGGTTTTGGATTCGTTAACCGTTGGATTTCCTTAAAATTTTAAAGGTACACTACTGTCCCATATATCTAACTTTTGACCGTTGGGATTGTTGGAATAATGTCTAGAGTTGTTAACGTGTTCAAAGGAGACAAGAGGAAGTTTACTTCAAAAATCTTCTTAATTCATTATTACCTTACTTTACAAATGGACCAATGGCATGTATCCTAGCCTCTTAAACATCCATGTGTTCATTCTTGAAGTTTCTTAAAGCTTTTCTACATTGATCTTGGTATCATACGGCCAAGACCTAATTCATAGAGCTAAATCAACAAATTTTTTCTTTTATTACATGTAATAGCCAAATTCTAATTTCTTATTGGTCCAATTTGCTTTTCATTATTTAATTTATGAAGCTATCTTATTTAGGAAACCTATTCCTCCCATAATTAAGAGAAAATCCTATAGATTATGTCCATCATTTTCTTATAATTTTCTGATACCTGAGGTAGTCTAGATTAAGCTCTTTTCAAAATATCTATCAAAATTCCTAGAAATTCTAGTTTAGGGTTTCTTGTCACCAACTATGTTAATAATTAGTTATCTAAGAGCATCTCATCCATTTTCTAGGTTCCCACAAAATTTCTAAAATCATCTGGTCATTTTTGACCTAAAGTGGTAATTTCACCTCACCCTAGGCTATAATCATCATTTCTAAAAATGTTCAGGGTATCTCTGTAATTGTCACCCTAAGGGTATTCTGGTTATTTTCAAAACATCCAAGGGTATTTATAAAATTTCCTCCTTAAAATATCTTGCTAAAATACCTAGGGATAATTTGGTCATTTTCGAAATGTCCAGGGGTATTTTTGTCATTTTTCCTGTAACACCCCGTAGGCCTCCGGTGCGTTAACATTAATAATATCAGTTAGAGCGCATTTATCATAAAAGAGAATTCAGCGGAAGCATAGAACCGTTTTTCTTGATTCATTATGTATGGAAGAACACAACTGTAAAGTACAATACAAACTCATTCTGATCCAGTTTCTCAAATTAGATATCAAAGGCCATACAACTTAC
>PYAF01002040.1:213633-230198 GCA_007407185.1 Glycine tomentella
CATGTTCTTTGCTTTAAAATCATACTGAACAATTCTTTTCTCATCATCATTCATCTCATCCCAATCTTTGGGAATCATGTTATTATCTACTATCTTGATGGGCACCCTAGGACCCTTTTCTATGGCATTCCATGCTCCTGGATCATTAGATTGAATAAAGATCTTCATTCTATTTTTCCAAAAGCTGAAATTCTCCCCCCCAAACAAAGGAGGTCTGTTTAGAGATGCACCTTCCTTGAAGGTTATTTGTGAAGTATTCATTTTGAAAAAATGATCTTGAATATCTTACAAGACCTAGCTCTTGATGCCAATTGAAAAATATGGGAACACTTCACACTTAACCAAGAGGGGGGGTGAATTGGTTAGCCTTGGTAAATTTAAAAATTTCTTGATGTATCAAAATCAGAGTTACTTTGCCCTTTGGATCTTTTATCACAAAAACAATCAAGAATCTTTATCCAAAATCAATCCAAGACTTGTAATGCCTCAAGAAATAATATGTAAAACAGAATTTACAAGAAGAGTTAACAATTATGCAGAAAGTAAGAGAACACACCAAATTTATACTGGTTCACCTCAAACACTATGAGGCTACATCCAATTTCTTCTACTCAACACTAGAGTAGAGTTCCACTATAACAAATATTATCCTTACAAGCAATTACAAGCTTCTCTTTATCAACCCTAGATAAAGTTTAGAAGTCTAAAACCCTATTAGACCCTTAGAAGCAATACCCACACTGAGAACACTACTCAGCTGTACTTAGAGAAACACTATCTCTAATCTTGCAAGAAAAATCCAATTACAATGGAACTTACAAACAAAGATACAATTAGAATTTTTACACCACCAAAGAGTAAGGAAAGAATTCACCTAATGATCCAAGAATGATATGCATAATTATGAATATACCAGGTTGAATAAGAAACAATATGCAGAACAAGCCTTTCCTTAAACTTTGAAATGATTTGTCTTGCTTCACTAAATCATAGTGACCCATTTTAGTTTGAATGGAAGCAAGACCTTTAGAACCAAGAAGAATGCCTTTGTGACTGATTAGAAAGCTCTTAGAATGCTCAGTGCTCGAAAATTCAATTTCTATTTCATTCCCTTAATCAGACAAGGCAAGGGTTCTATTTATATAAAGAACTGTAACAGAAATAATCGATTAAATCAGCTCCTGTAATCGATTGTTTATCATTTGTAATCGATTACATACGCTCCCGTAATCGATTAAAGTGTTCAAGGTAAGTTCAGGGTTATAGTAACGGGTCATTTAATCGATTATCCCGATGTGTAATCGATTAAATCAGACTTTGCAAAAATCATGTTTGTGAAATGTAATCAATTACAATATATGGTAATCGATTAAAGCAGACATTGTGCAAAACATGAAGTGAACTAAATAATCGATTACAATAAGTGGTAATCGATTAAGACAGAGTGATCTCCTTTTCTAAATAGGCATGTAATCGATTACGGATCAGTGGTAATCGATTAAACCAGTCACTCAGTCAAATTTATGTATATGCAAGAATGAAATAATCGATTAATACGATGATGTAATCGATTAATTTGTTCTTAATAATTTCCAGAAAGCTTAAAGAACAATATAATCTATTCTTTATGTGAAGTAATCGATTAAACCAGCTTAGAACCATTTTTCCAAAATACTTAGCTTCTTTTTTAAGTTCCAAATCAATTACTTAAAGCCTTTTATTATGTAATGCATGAATGAATATTAATGGTATGCATGCAAGGAATTGGATCAACAGAAAGCTTTCTTTCCTTTTACATTTAATCACAATCTTCATCTTCAAGCCTTCAAGCATGTTGACAGTCAAAACATTTCCAAGTCTTTACAAAGCTTCAATCTTCAAGAGCTCCCCCTCAAATCAACAATAACGCGGACTAACCCCCGCCGGGCATATGCATATGAGACATATAAGACTGATTCACTTTAAGGTATAACTTTTATCATCATCTCATATTTATTTTCAACATCAGTCTTTAATTTATATCTCATATACTTTACTCAGAAACTCAACATAAAGTATAGAACTCAACTTTATATTCATGTACAGAATCTCAGCATATTACTCAAGTACAGAGATTTATAGGAATTCTCAACAACACATGAACTTCATGGAGATTTATAGAAACACTCAGCAACACATGGAACTTAGAGAAATTGTTAGAAACTTTTAACAACATATGAACTTTATGAAAACACTCAACAACACATGAACATTCAAACACAAACAACACTTAAACTATCTTTATCATAAAGCTTCCCTATACATACCTTGTAACCTCTTGATAATTTTATCTTTCTCTTCCTCCAAGACTTAACAAACTTTCCCTAAAGATGCTAGCCTCTTCTACACGTGATCTTCAAGGAGAAGTGGAGTCTTCTTCTCACTTGATTTAGGCTTTAATAAGGGAAGGATGAAATGAAATGAAGGTGGTGTGAGGAGAGAGTTTCACGTGAGGTTGTAGAAAGGGGTTGGCTTCACTTAGGTTCCTCCTCCTCCTCCCTTTATATAGTAGGTGGAAAATAATTGAATATTTACAAAAATTTCTAAGTCATGATGATTCCTTTACAAGTGTCCCTACACTTGTCTTGATTTTTACAAGTGTCCCACCACTTGTCCTAATCTTAAAGCTTCCTTCTTTTCTTCCTTCCAAGTGTCCACTTACTTGGCATATCATGAAGCTTCTCCATGCTTCTTGCTTCTTCACGTGTGTCTTAACACTTGTCTTCATCATAAAGCTTGCCTTCACAAGTGTCCTAACACTTGTCACGTCTTGAAACTTCTCCCACCTTCTCCATTTTCACGTGAACTTCTAGGGAAGGAAGAGTAATCTTGTTTTGTTTCATGCTATTTGTGTATATATATCATTTTTGATAATGAAAAAAAATCCAATTTCCTTGTGGCTTTACACATGGTATTTTCTAATAAGAAGTCAAGTTTAATTTGAACTCTTCTATCTAAAGATAATATTGAATAATAGAACTTTAGAGATTTCTCGAAACTGACTTCAATTACAGTATAGATAGCTCACAAGCAGTCTACACAGAGTGCTACACAAACCTTACATACAAGACTGCTCTTACTTTAATTCTGATTGGTCTGTACTATTTTTGATCATCAAAATTACTAAACCATTTTATTAAATAAATCTGGACAGCCCACAATTTAGAGAAAATTCTATAGATTCTATTTATTATTTTTTCATATTTTTCCAATGCTTAAATTCTTCTGACTAATGTTTCAAAGTTGTCACCTTATAAAATTCATAGAAATTTTATTCGAGAATTTCTTGTCACAAACTATTTTGATATTCTGCCATTCATGAGTATTCTGTAATTTCATTAGGTTCTCACAAAATCTCTAAGGATATCTGGTCATTTATGGCCTGAAGGGCATTATGGTAAATTCATTTTCATCATAGGGGCATAATTGTCATTTCTACTATAAAATATCTAGCCAAAAATACCTAAGAGTATTCTTGTCATTTCTAAAATATCCAAGGGCATTTATATAATTTTCATCTTAAAATATCTCACTAAAATATCTAGGGGCATTTTTGTAATTTTCAAAAATATCAGGGCATTATCGTCATTTTCACCATAAGGGCATTTTTGTAATTTCTGATTTAAGGAAAGGGTAATATGGTCATTTCTCTTCAAACATTTCCTTAATGTCTCTAATTGATATTCCACCCAATTAATTCAAATATAGACCAGCCAAATTTCTCATAATCTAATACTCACATCAATAGCTATGCAAGAATAATTCATATAATATTTTGACCATAGTTTTTGAATTTTCAGGGTGTTACACAATCAGGTCGACATGTCAAACCTAAAGACTCATAATGACTATCATGCTTTCTCTGAGAGAGACCCTTCGTCAGAGAATCGGTCAAATTATCATCAGTGGGAATGTAGTTCATCTTTATCTCCAGCCTTTCTATAATTTCACAGATGAGGTGATACCTGTGAAGCTCATGCTTGGACCTCTATGGATGGAACCACTCCAAGTTTAGAAATGAACTTCTTGATCCAGACTGCCTCCTTAGCCGCTTCTGAAGCTCCTATGTATTCTGCCTCGGTAGTTGAGTCTGTCGTGGTCTCTTGCTTGGAACTCTTCCAACAAATTGCTCCACCATTTAAGGTGTAGACAAAGCCTGATTGAGATTTATAGTCATCCCTGTCACTCTGGAAGCTAGCATCAGTGAATCCATTTACTTTTATCTCATTATTGCCACCATTGACCAGAAATAGATCCTTAGTCCTTCTCAGGTACTTCAGGATCGTCTTTACGGTAGTCCAGTGAACCTCTTCAGGATCAGCATGGTATCGGATCGTAATGCTCAAAGCATATGAGACGTCTGGTCTTGCACATAGCATGGCATACATGATGGATCCAATTGCTGATGCATATGGAATCCTCTCCATGCGTTCCCTTTCGGCTGGTGTCTTAGGACACATAGCTTTAGAGAGATGAATGCCATGACTGACAGGAAGAAAACCCCTTTCGACCATCCATGCTAAACCTCTTTAACATTTTATCTATGTACGTGGATTGGGATAATCCCAACAACCTCTTGGATCTATCTCTATAGATCTTAATACCTAGTATGTAGGCTACCTCTCCCACATCCTTCATGGTGAAGTTCTATGACAACCAAATCTTCGTGGACTGTAACATGGGAATGTCATTTCCAATGAGCAACATGTCATCTACATATAACACATGGAAAACAACAACGCTCCCACTAACCTTCTTGTAGACACACGGTTCATCTTCATTCTTGATAAATCCGTTACCCTTAACAACTTCATCAAAACAAAGATTCTAACTCCTGGACGCTTGCTTAAGCCCATATATTGACTTATGAAGTTTGCATACCATATGCTCTTGGCCTTTTGACTCAAAACCTTTAGGTTGTGTCATATACACTTCCTCCTTCAAGAAGGCGGTTTTGACATCCATCTGCCAAACCTTATATTCATGATATGCTGTTTTAGCTAGCATAATCCTAATAGACTTGATCATAGCAACAGGTGAGAAGGTCTCCTCAAAGTCAATTCCTTGCCTTTGACGATAACCCTTCACAACCAACTTAGCTTTATAGGTTTGGATGTTGCCATGAGCATCAGTTTTCCTCTTGAAGACCCACTTGCACCCAATAGGAACTATTCCATCAGGTGGTGGAACCAAGGTCCATACCTTGTTCTGATGCATCAAATCTATTTCAGACTCCATGGCTTCTAGCCATTCTGAGGAGTCAACATCCTTGACTGCCTCAGTGTAGGAAGTGGGCTCGTCATCCTCAACGGTCTGCTGATTCTCAATCACAAATCCATACCTCTCAAGTGGATGACTAACCCTAGTGTAACACCCTTCCAATCACTATATTATGCCTAGGCCATAATAAGTAACTAGAAGATGTTAACTTTTCTAACGTATAATTTTTAACCAGAATCGATTGAGAAAAGCTTATCTCAATATTAGAAATTTAATTGTGTTATAAAAATTACGCTTATATAGAGCCTGTAGAGACTTTTTGGTCTCTTTAATAAATTACAAACTTAGTAATAACTTGTAAATAATATTTCATACAATAATATTAGTAACCATATACTACTAAGCATATAGAAAAATACTAAAAATCTACAACATTAAAAGAAATCTTCCAGCTTGTCCCCAATTTGTAGCTGCTCCTCCCGATTTACTTGTTTGGAATACACGGGAACACACTAAAACAGTGAGAATTCCAAAGAATTCCCAGTAGGTGAAGACTGACTTATAATACAGTGTGATCGTCATCATTCTAGCTACTTCGGTTTATTAAGAAAACATGTGAACAATTATAGTTGATTTTAATTTCATAAACATATAACCCGAAGTAGATTCATTTTATTCACAAAACACTTAAGAATAATCTCATACTTCATCATTAAAGCAAACATCATTTTCAATCATGACAATGCATAGCTTATCTTTATTAATCTTTTTTTTAATACCCTAAACTAGACAATGAGCTCATTACTAGACTTACGTTGCTCTCGCAGGGTCGTGCTCAGCTTAACTGTATCACCCTTTGGGGTCCCAACGGGTCGTGCTCAACTTAACTGTATCACCCTTGGGTCAATATGTCTTTCCCGCAGGGTCGTGCTTGCCTTAACCGTGTTACCCGTTGGGTACCATTAGGGTCGTGCTCAACTTAACTTTATCACCCTTCAAGTATTATCTTTCTTTAGTCTTTCCCTCAGGATCGTGCTCGTCTTAACCATATCACCCTTTGGGCACCATCAAGGTCTTGCTTGGCTTAACCATATCACCCTTCAGGTCTTATATTTTTTATCTTTCTCAATGCACATGACATGCTCAATTACATGCAAAGCTACATAACTCATGTCATACAATTATGTCACAAAACATCAAGATTTCATCATCACAAAAGAAAATCATAACAACAAGATTTCTTACTACATATGATTCGGTTCTTCCTATAATCTATACTCATCTAACAGTCATTAAATTCTCATCTTTTAGTATGTTAAACTAGACTTCCTAAGCTTTCTAAAAAGGTATCACATGCCTCAATTGAAGTTATAAAACTCTAGATATAATATTTTAAAAATAGAACTTCAAATCTGCCAGCAGTCTCAAAATTCCACACTAACATCTTCTAGTGTTTTCACAATTTCAAGCCGTAAACAATCTAGTTTTAGCTGAAATTTTTATATGTTATAGTTGACATCTAGATCTTTAATTCAATATATCATACACCTTATTTGAGTAAGAAATGAGAGAGAAATAAATTTTGTAAAACGGATGGCAGAAGCTGTTTGGGTGTGGATAGTTTCGGATAGCTTGAGCTAAAATAATTTCTGGGAATGATTCACAACTTAGTTTGGTCCCATATTTTAGGAAAACATAGAGGACATCCTAAGACTTAAAATGAGTGGTAAACATCTCGTTTGGTTAAGTATAGAGGGAGATATGGAAATTTCAAATCAGTCCAAAATTCAGCTTACAACCATACGAATAATCTTAAGAATCAAATGATAATTAAACCTAACTTTCACCTACCTCAAACAAGTTTTCTTCCAATTCCTCCAAGTATTTGGATGCACCCTAAGTTATTGAAAGAATGAGAGGCTTGACTAGTACTTGATGCTTTGGAAAGGTGACGAAGGCAATAGAAGTGAAGGACTATGGTGTCTATATCAAGAAGGAAGTGAGAAAGCAAAGTGAAGAGAGAAAATGCAATTGGTCGTAAGTTTGAGGGAAATAGCATGGCTTGTGAAGAGTTTTAATTCAAGGGGGTATTTATAGGAAAAGATTTAGTTAGGATGTAAAGAAATTAGTTAGGATGTAACTTAGTTAGTCTTTGGTTTGGTTCTAAAGTAACTAAGCAATCATGACCATAAGATATTTTAATTTTATGCATTAAATGCATGCTTACTAAGCAAGAAGCAAGATTCCTTTGAGCTTGGCTGGCCTATGCACGTGGAATGGAGTTTTCAGGAAGCCAAATCTAATTTTTCCTAAGCTTGGTTGCAAAATTATCTTTTATACAAAGTTCTAGAGCTTACACGTTAACCTACACATGTTTTCATGTCCATTTTGCTGAAAAATCTCACGTATAAGCTTGCTTGGTCTTATGTTTTTGTTTCTTTTAATTTATATCTGGTGTACTTCATGTGTCTTCTAATTCATATACTAGTTACGTATGTGACATACATTTAAAATCTTAAGCCTTTGCCCAAAATCCTACACAGCTAGGATTGGTTTCTTTTCTTAAATTAACTAATCATAACTAAATATATTCTAAGCACTTCTAAACTTGTAACTTGATTTCAGTAGCTTCTATCATATCCTTCTTGTATCACACTACCATCACAAGTGTTTCTCATGTGATAATTTTCCTTATCATATTATCACATGGTTTGAAACTATAGCTCATGATTGCTTTAAATATTCGTGCAATTTTCTTTCATTTTTACTGTAAGGTTTATTTACTTGCATTTATTATATCAGGTAGTAAAATTTAGAGACTTATCTTCTGACTTACCTAATCATAAATTTTTGACCAATCTAGGTACTCCTAGTTTTCTTGTGATATTTATCTGTTACTAAGGATAATTCGGTTATTTGTCATCCTAGGGGTATTTCTATAATTTCCTCAAGTCTCTACAAAATATCTAAGACAAAATATCTAAGGGTATTTTGGTAGTTTGTTACTCACTTTAGGGGTATTATTACAATTTCCATTTCAAAATATCTAATCAAAATATCCAAGGGTATTTTGGTAATTTCACACTTAGTCCAGAGGCATTTTTGTAATTTCTACTTTAAGGGTAATATGGTAATTCATTCTCATATCAAGAGAAAGGGTAATATGGTCATTCTTCTTTAAGCATTTTTGTAATTTCTCTTTTTATCTCTAACTAACATATTTAAATTTTTTGGGATGTTACACCTAGCACTCCTATGGAGCTAGTGTATATTGCCTCTAGTTGAGGCATCACCTGATCAACAGACTCGGGCTCCACTATTTGTCCTTGTAGGTCTTGAATTTCTTTAAGTTCTACCTTACTCCCACTGTCTTCTTGAGAAAGTAGATCCTCCTCAAGAAAAGTAGCATTCTTGGACACAATGACTCTTTGGTCCTTATGGTAGTAAAAGTAGTATCCCTTAGTTCTTTGGGATAACCTACAAAGTAGCACAAGGTGCTCCTAACCCCTAATTTTTCAGGTGCTAGGATCTTGACATAAGCTAGACAGCCCCACAGCTTGAGATAACTCAAGTTGGGCTTTCGGCCTCTCCATATCTGATACAGAGTAGTCAGAACAGATTTCGATGAACCCTATTAAAAAGATGTAGCTCTGTATGTAAGGAGAATCCCCAAAATGATTTTGGGAGCTTCATACCACTCATCATAGACTGTACCATGTCTAGCAAGGTTCGGTTCCTCCTCTCAGACACACCATTTTGATGCGGTGTGTAAAGAGCCGTCAATTGTGAGAGAATCCCATTTTCTTTTAGATAATCTCAAAACTCCTGACTTAGATATTCGCCACCTCGATCAGATTAAAGTGTTTTAATCATCTTGCCAATTTGTTTCTCTACATCATTCCTAAACTCTTTGAACTTTTCAAAGGCCTCAAATTTGTGTCTCATAAGATACACATATCTGAATCTTGACTTATCATCAGTAAAGATAATGAAATAGGAGTATCCTCCTCTAGCCTGAGTAGACATGAGCCCACAAACATCAGAATGAATGAGTTCTAATAACTCATTGGCTCTATGACTCACAAGTTTCTCAATTTTACCAGCCAAACAAGATTCACAAGGTCCAAAGGATTCAAAATCCATGGAATCTAGATAACCATCATGATAGAGTCTAGACAGTTTTGTCTCATTAATGTGTCCCAACCTACAATGCTAAAGATAGGATCAATTACCTAATCTTGGCTTTCTTTCTTGAATGCTAAGAATGTCAGTATTCGAATCTAAATCCAAAACATAAAATCCATTCACCCCAGATGCGCAAGCATAAACAAGATCATTCATAATGATGGAAAACTTGCCATCCTTTATTATAAAGTGAAAACCAGATTATTCCAAACTAGAAATAGAAATAATGTTTCGGAAAATAGACGGAACATAGAAACAATTATTCAAATGTAAAGAAAGGCTCGTATGCAACATAAGATCCACATCCCCAATAGCTAGTGCAATAACTCTTGCTCCATTCCCGACGCGGAGATTGACCTCATTCTTCCCCAACTTCCTAGGACTCTTTAGTACCTGCAACAAATTGCAAATATGAGAACCACACCTCGTATCCAATACCTATGAAGCTGAATATATAGTGAACATACCATTGGTAGAAGCATCACCTTGCTTCCTTTCCTTAAGGCTCGCAAGGTACATTAGGAAGTTCCTCTTCCAATGTCCTTCCTTCTGATGATGGAAGCATACAACATTAGCCTTGTCCTTAGACTTTTCCTTTCCTTTACCCTTGCCTTTGCCCTGTTCTTCTTAACATCATCCTCAGCAATGGTCAGGAGATTCAACAACTTTGGGAGTGTTTTCTCCACCTTATTCATATGGTAGTTTACCACAAAGCCGTTAAATGAAGGTGGCAAGGGCTGTAGGACTAAGTCAACACTTAGCTCGTGATCCATGATAAAACCTAGAGAACCAAGTTTCTCTATAAGCCCAATCATCTTGAAGACGTGCGGTCCAACCATATAGATAATTTATTGGATAATTCATATAGATAATTTAAATTATCCTTAACAACATAACCTCATAGAATTTAAAATTCAAATTCAAATCAAATTTAAATTCAAATATAAATTAAATCTTTTCCCAATTCATAATTTGAATTTGAATTTGAATTCAAAATTCAAATTTTCAAATTTCAAATTTCAAATTTAAATTTCGAATTTGCCCAAAACTTATTTTGGTTAAGTCAACTCCTTGACTTACTAGGATTCATGGCCCAAGGCCTATCGAACCTGTCAACACATTTGGGCCCATTAGTGGAGAAATCAATTTCACCACTAATGCCTCAAATAGGACGCATGATTCAGGGCTTGAAGTCCAACTCTAACCCAATTTAACTCATAGTCTTGATAAAGCCCAATAACTAATTATTGGCTCAAACTCGCTATAACTTGCAAGAAAGAATAACTTTTGTACGTGACCCATTAGGCCCAATTAGTCACTGACATAAATAAACATGGACCAATTAAACTATTTTAACGAGCCCAATTCATCTAATGACCACATAAGACACTAGCAATGCTCTGTGGCTCGAGAAATAATTAAGTTGATCAAGTGATCTACCTTTCTAATTTGGATACCGTGTCTCCATCATCCCTCACATCGTCATTCACATTTAGTAGAGAGCAAGGATAAAATATCATCTCTTTTTATTGACTAAATATAGCTTTTCACAGGAACTAGGAATCTTCTTTTATTGACTCTGAGATAGATCATGACTCCTCATGATCTTTTACTATGCATAGATTCCCGAGTCAACTAGAAGTCATCCAAGCCCTACCGGTCTTGTGAACAACTAATCCCTCATAAGGGATTGTGAGTCCTTTCAGCATGTCCATCTATACTCATGTATTCAGGTTATACCCAAGAGTACATTATTCTCCCCATTTTCAGGCGGATAGAGTCGTACAGTCAAAGTATAACCCTAGGACACATAATTCGATGACATGCTCAAGTCTAGGACGATCCGCACTACCAAACGATGAGAGACTTTACAAATCCATGGATTCAGTTCTTGTAACTATCTGACACACCTCCGCTCTGAGGCACACCTCCACTCTGAGGCAACTCTTATATACATCTCCACTCAGAGGCAATTCTTATGAGACACATGAGACTTATACATAACTCATTCATTTTATTTTCAACATCAGTTTTCAATCACTGTCTCATATATTTTATTCAGAAATTCAATATAAATCAAGTACAGAACTTAACTTGTTATTCAAGTACACAACATATCACTCATGTATAGAAACACTCAACAAAACATGAAGGTTCATTCAAGCACTCAATCATATAACTATAACTTGAGTCCAACAATTTCTCAGATACAATTCATACTACACAGAACTTCAAGCACTTATTCAAACATGAACAACACTTAAACTATCTTTATCATAAAGCTTCCCTATACATACCTTATAACCTCTTATGAAGCTTGTCTATCTCTTCGTAATGGTACTAGCTTCTACACATGATTCTTCAAGGAAGTGGGGTCTCTTTATGCTTTGAAAATGAAAGGATGAAAGTGAAATGAAAGAGATGGGAAGAAGAGGTTTCACGTGATATGTTGAAGAATGGAGTCTTGAATGTGACTTCCACTTAAGGCCTTCCTCCCTTTATATAGAGTTTGGAAAATAATAAAATATTCAAGGACATTTCTACCTTTTCTAGCTAGTTACTCCCATTTGGTTTCATTAGAACTTAGTTTTATCTTATTCCATTTCATTCTAACTAAGCTCATAATGGTTTTCCTAACTATCTTCTATCCTTTATAAAAATCTTCTATGCCATGATGACTTTCTTCCAAGTGTCCCTCCACTTGGCAAGTTCATGAATCTTCTTTACAAGTGTCCCACCACTTGTCCAATTCATGAAGATTCTCCCTCCTTCTCCAATCTTCACGTGACCAACTAGGAGATTAAGAGAAGATTTTTCTTCTCTTCATGCCATCTTGTTTACATGTTCTTCAAGGATATGATGACTTCTTATCCCTTCATTAATGGTAGCTTACAAGTGGATAAATATTTCTTAAGCCTTCATGATTGTATCTTATCATTTTAATTGATGAATCTTAAGATATTTTTCTACTTATCATGTTTTCATTTTCTTAAGGAGAAGAAAATTATGCGGTTCTCCTTGTGTCCACATGTCACCTTTTATGAAGAAGAAGAATTCAATTCCAACATGACTTCACACATGGCATTCCTTAAGAGGAAGTAAAGTTCAATTTGGATTTTTCTACCAAAGAAGCAAAGTTCAATTCGAACTCTTCTACCTAAGGATAATATTAAATAATAGAACTCTAGAGATTTCATGCTTGAATTCTCCTGAATAAAATTTCAAAGTTATGACCATATAAAATTTATAGAAATCCTATTCTGAGGCTTCTTGTCACAAAGTATTTTGGTAATATGCCATCCAAGGGCACTCTGTAATTTCATCAAGCTTTCACAAAATATCAAAGGGTGTCTTGGTAATTTTTGTCTCAAGGGTACTATGGTAATTTGTCATTTACCCTAGGGGTATGATTTACTTTCACTTATAAAATATCTCAACAAAATATCTAAGGGTATTTGTGTAATTTTGGCTCAAGGGTATTTTTGTAACTTCTATTTTAAAATATCTACCAAAAATATTCAAGGGCATTATCGTCATTTTCACCTCAAGGGCATTTCCGTAATTTCTGCTTCAAAGGAAGGGTAATATGGTCATTTCTCTTCAAACATTTTTGTAATATCTCTAATTAATATTTCACCCAAATAATTTAAATATAGACCAATCAAATCTCACATAATCTAACACTCACATCAAATAGTTGTGCAAGAAACATTTTGACCATACATTTGTAGTTATTGAAATTTCAGGGTGTTATAATTCTCCCCCTCTACAAAACATTTCGTCCTCGAAATTTACCTGATTCAAAAAGTGTCGGATATCTTTTTCGCATTTCATTTTCCAGTTCCCAAGTAGCATCACTATTTGCACCTTTTCCACATATTACCTTTGTGTTCTAGAACACAAGCTCTCAACAAGTCTTCTAAAGACTGAATGGTTCATTTAGTTTGTCCATCAGTTTGAGGATGGTAAGCTGAACTCAGTTTCAACTTGGTTCCTAGAGCTCTATGTAAACTTTCCCAAAATATGGATGTAAATCTAGGATCTCTGTCGGATACAATATTAGATGGAACTCCATGCAATCTCACAATCTCACTTATGTATAAACTTGTTAGCTTTTCTAAAGAATATCTGATGTTAATGGGAATGAAATGAGAAAACTTAATTAGCCGATCTAAACCCTTAGAACTCTTGGGTAAAGTGGTAACAAAGTCAATGGATATGTTATCCCATTTTAATGAGGTATCTTTAAAGACTGTAATATACCAGAAGGTTTCTAATGTTCTATATTAGATTTCTGGCAAACTAAACAAGAATATACATAGTCACTTATTTCCTTCTTCATCCTTGGCCATTAGAACAAAACTTTTTAGATTTTGATACATTTTAGTGGCTGCTGGATGGATACTCAACTTACTCTTGTGTTCTTCCTCCAAAATTATTTTTCTTAAGTTCAGGTTCATTAGGCACACAAATTCTTCCTTAATCTCAATATATTATCCGTTCCTATCTTAAATTCACTATTCCCTCCATTGGATATATTTTCTAATATGGTTCTTAAGAAAGGATCAGATCTTTGCCTACTTCCTATTTTATTCAAAAATTCATTAGAAACTTGCAAAGCTCCTAATTTCATGCTCATAGGTGCAGTTTCACACATTAAACTAAAATCCCTAAATTGTTTTAATAGATCTATTTCCCTAATCATCAATGCAAATATCATCAAAGATTTCCTACTTAAAGTATCTGCCACCACATTGGCTTTTCCAAGATGGTAACTAAGCTCAAAGTCATAATCTTTCAAAAATTCCATCCATCTCCGCTGCCTCATATTTAATTCCTTTTGACTAAACAAATACTTTAAGCTCTTATGATCACTAAAAACCTCAAAATGAGAGCCATACAGATAGTGTCTCCAAATTTTCAGCGCAAACACCACAGCTGCTAACTCTAAATCATGAGTAGGGTAGTTTCTCTCATGGGTTTTCTGTTGATTCAAGAGGAGCTATGCATAAATGGACAAGGATCAAGCTTTGGTGTTTTGTGCTTTCAACATGCCTCATTGAAAAAAATGTCAAAGAAGCTATGAATATCAATTTGATTCATGTAAAAAGGGAAGTTGTGTAATCTGATAATCCAAGAGCATATCATTCATAACCATTCATCTAGGATTGTTAGATTGAAGGTCTATGTAAAAGTAATTAAGAAGTAAGGCATTTAAAAAGCAAAGTTTTTGGAAAAATGATGTTTTCCTGCATTAATCGATTACAGCATTGATGGCATCGATTATTTTGTTCTTCATGCCTTCTGGAAAACAAATCAAGAACATTGTAATCGATTACACAGGCTAAAATGAAAATCTTACTGACTGTCTTAATCGATTACATGAGTTCGTAATCGATTACATCTATGCCTATGGATTACATGTTCTGCTGATTTAATCGATTACATATCGTTTTAATCGATTACTTACTACATATGAGAATATAGGATTGTCTGTCTTAATCGATTACCAAATTTCGTAATCGATTACTCAGTGCATTTGTAGAAACATGACTATCTGTCTTAATCGATTACTTCACGGAATAATCGATTACATTGTTCATAGCTCAAACCCAGAATATATCAGGAGCACTTTAATCGATTACATTCTTGATTTAATCGATTATATATGCGAAATAATCGATTACAGGAACATGTTTAATTGATTATTTTCAATTAGAAAGCTGTTATAAATAGAACCTCTTGCTCTGTGTTTAATAAATTTTTGAGAATTTCGAAATCTGAGCAATCACAAACACTACTAAGCTTTCTTTAGTGTATTTCTGGGTTCCTAAAAGCATTTTGGCTTCACAAATTCATATGGGTTTTTGATCTTAAAGAAGTGAAGCATCATTAAGGTTCAAAGCATAAGGAAAGGGATGCATTGAGTCTATAATCTCTCTTTCAACCTGTTGAATCATTACATGCATATGTTTTCTGGATTATCAGGTGAAATCTTTCCTTATTCTTTGAAGGTGTAAATCTTTTAATTGATTTCTGTAAAGATTAGCTTATTGTAAATTGGGTTCTTACATGAAGATTAGAGATAGTGTTTCTCTAAGAGTTGCTGAGTAGTGTTCTCAGTTTTTGGGTTGGTCTCTAAGGGTCTAATAGTGTTTTAGACTTCTAAACTTTATCTAGGGTTGATAAAGAGAGGCTGGTAACATCTTGTAGGAATATTATTTGCAATAGTGAAACTCTACTCTAGTGTTGAGTGGAAGAACTGGATGTAGCTTCATAGTGTTTGAAGTGAACCAGTATAAAATTTGTGGCTGATCTTTATTCCTTTTTCTTCATCTCTAAATTGCTTTGGTTGTGAATCAAGTTACACTGCACAGAAAGTTTTAAATTGCTTATTGATTTCTTTACAGAGGAATTTGATTGAATACAAGATTCTTGGTTTCAAAAATATTTTTAAAGTGATAAAGATCCTGTGGAAACTCTGATTTGAAAATTTTAATTTACCAAGGTTCAACAAATTCACCCCCCCTCTTGGTTGTTTTGAAGTGTTCCTATCATTTTCAATTGGCATCAAGAGCAGGTTCTTGAAAGTTACTCAAGATCACTTTTTCTTTTCAAAAATAAATATGAATTCATCAAAATAACCTTTAAGGAGGGTGCCTCTTTAAATAGACCTCTGATGTTTGAAGGGGAACATTTCAGCTTTTGGAAAAATAGAATGAAAATCTTTATTCAATCAAATGATCCAGGAGCATGGAATGCAATAGTAAAGGGTCCTTTTATTCCAAAGAAAACTGTGGCATATGAATTGATTCCCAAAGAATGGAATGAGATGACTGAGGCTGAACAAAGGGCTGCCCAATATGATTTTAAAGCAAAAAATATGATCACCTCTGCACTTTCCTCTGATGAATTTTTCAGAACTGTAAGATGTAACAGTGCTAAAGAAATGTGGGAGATGCTTGAAATTACTCATGAAGGAACTGAGGAAGTTAGAAGATCAAGGAAGCATGCTTTGATCCATGAGTATGAAATGTTCAAGATGAACTCCAATGAAAGCATTTCTCAGCTGCAGACCAGATTTACTCATATTGTAAATCATCTTTTGGGTCTTGGAAAGG
>PYAF01002040.1:260729-270916 GCA_007407185.1 Glycine tomentella
ATGAAATGATAGAAATGATGTTTGTGAAAGGGAATGAGACCCTGTCTGGTATGATGAATGATTGAAAAGTGTTCTGATAATGAATATGAATATGAATGATTGAGATATACTATTTCTATGTATGTGCCTGAAAGTGAACCAGGGGAAGGAGATACCTTCAAGGGCCCTGAGTTTACTGGGATTTTATATCTCACCCCTTGTGTGGGGCTTATGTTTTGCAGGTGAATCCTCAGGAGGAGCAGATAGATCCCAAGGCAAGAAGCCTATGCAGGGATAGTTACTGTTTAGAAACCTTAGGCTAGATGACATGAGCATGTGGCTCAGACATTTTGTATTAGCCTTCCGTTTGATTTTGTTGTACCCTGAGGGGAATTTATGTACAGTTTTGTACTTAAACAGAGAACTTGTATATAATCACCATATTATAATGTAAAAATGTGTATGTTGATGGCATTTGATGATGCCTTTTTTTTATATGCTTCCAAACTGCTTAATCTCTTATATGCTTTTTGTATGGATGGATGTTTATACGTGGTGATGACCCCGGTGCGTGTATGGGGCGTTACACAAAACCTTTTGGAAAACTAAGTTTGTACCACCAAAACATAAGAATCCAATAGTTGTTTCAAAAACAAAGTATAATCAAATGACTCATTTTGAAAGTGCATCAAAAGCTATTATTTGTAACTATTGCATGAAGAAAGGTGACACAGCTCTTAGGTACTATGCTAGGAGATTCTATGTGCCTAATGAAGAGTTCATTTGGGTTCCAGAGAAAGAAAATAGCTAACCCCTATGGACTAACCTCAATTGGGTACCTTCCTTCACTTAATTTCAATTTTGCAGGTGTGTCTAAGAGCAAAATCATCATTATGGTATATTGACACATGACAGGTGACATGTCCATGCTTACAAATTTGACTCTAAAAGATGGTGGATTTGTCACTTATGGAGACAACAACAAAGGAAAAATAGTTGGAGAAGGAAATATAAGAGATAACTTCAAAACCAAGATTAGAAATGCTATTTATGTGGAAGGTTTAAAGCACAATCTCCTAAGTATAAGCCAACTAAGTGATAAAGGATTCAAAGTTTCATTCAATGACAATTGTTGTATGATCTGTGATGGTCAAACGGGTGAGGTTATTCATGTAGGTAAAGAAAAGGTAATATCTACTTATTCTCTATAGAGCATGCATTCTTTCACAACATTTTTTCTTAGTGAGTAAAATTGATGAATCATGGCTATGGCATAGGAGAGCTAGTCATATTAACATGAATCACATGAACAAGATTATTAGAAAAGATTTAGCTATTGGCTTACCTAAACTAAAGTTTGAAAAGGACAAACTATGTGATGCTTGTCAAAAAGGGAAACAAACCAATATTTCTTTTCAAAATAAAAATGTTGTTTTTACCTCAAGGCCACTTGAATTGCTTCATATGGATTTGTTTGGTCCTTCTAGAACTATGAGCTTAGGAGGTAATTTCTATGGGCTTGTTATTGTTAATGACTACTCAAGATTCACATGGACTTTGTTTTAAGATCCAAGAGTGATTCCTTCATTGCTTTTAGAAAGTTAGCCAAACTTGTTCAAAATGAAAAAGGAAGCAAAATTATCTCAATAAGAAGTGATCATGGTGTGAATTCCAAAATGGAATTAACCACATTTTTTTAGCTCCAAGAACACCTCAGCAAAATGGTGTTGTGGAGAGTAAAAATAGATCTCTTGAAGAAGGTGCTAGAACTCTTCTTAATGAGACAAATTTGCCTAAACATTTTTGGGCTGATGCTGTAAGTATAGTTTGCTACACTTTGAATAGATTGCTAATAAGACCTATTTTGAAGAAAACCCCTTAAGAACTATACAAAGGTAGAAAACCAAACATGTCTCACTTAAGAGCATTTGGCTTATAAAGCCATCTTCCTTGGATATTCATTACAAAGTAAAGCATATAGAGTTTTTAACAAAAGAACTTTATGCATGGAATAATCAGTTCATGTTATTTGTGATTAATCTAACTCCTCTAAAGAGGAAAAGAAGTGTGAAAATAATGCAGGTTCTCTAGAAGAGTTTATACAACTCAATGGATCAAATGACAAGGAAAAGGAAGAACCAATTGCATAAATGAAACAATCAACACCTATTCAAGAGCCAAAGGATTGGAGAACTACAAGAGATCTCTCACTTGACAATATAATTGGTGAAGTCACTAAGGGAGTATCTACTAGATCTTCACTAAGAAATCTCTGCTGTAACATGGCTTTCGTTTCTCGAATTGAACCTAAGAACATTGACCAAGCTTTACTTGATGAGCATTGGATGCTTGCCATGCATAATGAACTTAATCAGTTCATGAGAAATGAAGTTTGGGAACTTGTTCCTAGATCTTCTTCTGACAAGCCTATTCGCACCAAGTGGGTTTTTAGGAACAAACTTGATGAAAGTGGTATAATAGTCAGAAACAAAGCTAGATTGGTTGCAAAAGGTTACAACCAAGAGGAAGGAATTGACTATAAAGAAACCTATGCTTCAGTAGCAAGGTTAGAAGCCATTAGGTTACTACTTGCATATGCATGCTTAATGGATTTAAAACTATTTCAAATAGATGTTAAAAGGTCTTTTCTTAATGGATATATTGAGGAGGAACTCTATGTTGATCAATGTAACACCCTAAAATTTCAATAACTGCAAATATATATATTATGAATTATTCTTATGCAACTGTTGATGTGAGTGTTAGGTTATGTGAGATTTGATTGGTCTATATTTAAATTATTTGGGTGAAATATTAATTAGAGATATTACAAAAAAATGTTTGAAAAGAAATGACCATATTACCCTTCCTTTGAAGCAGAAATTACAGAAATGCCCTTGAGGTGAAAATGACGATAATGCCCTTGAATATTTTTTGTAGATATTTTAAAATAGAAGTTACAAAAATACCCTTGAGCCAAAATTACACAAATACCCTTAGATATTTTGTTGAGATATTTTATAGTAAAAATTACAACCATACCCCTAGGGTGAATGACAAATTACCATAGTACCCTTGAGACAAAAGTTACCAAGACACCCTTTGATATTTTGTGAAAGCTTGATGAAATTACAGAATGCCCTTGGATGACAAATTACCAAAATACTTTGTGACAAGAAGACTCAGAATAGGATTTCTATGAATTTCATACAGTAATAACTTTGAAATTTTATTCAGGATAATTCAAGCATTAGAAAAATATGGAAAAATGATAAATAGAATCTATGGAATTTACTCTTAATTGTAGGATGAATAGACTTATTTAATAAGATGGTTTAGTAATTTTGATGGTTAGAAGCAGAACGGACCAATCAGAATTAAGATAAGACCAGTCTTGTATGTAAGGTCTGTGTAGCACTCTGTATAGACTGCTTGTGAGCAATTTATACTGTAATTGAAGTCAGTTTCTGGAAAACTCTAGAGTTCTATTATTTAATATTGTCCTTTAGGTAGAAAAGTTCAAATTGAACTTTACTTCCTCTTAAGGAATGCCGTGTGTGAAGTCATGTTGGAATTGAATTCTTCTTCTTTATGAAAGGTGACATATGGACACAAGGAGAACCACACAATTTTCTTCTCTTTAAGGAAATGAAAACATGATAAGTAGAAAAATATCTTAAGATTCATAAATTAAAATGATAAGATGCAATCATGAAGGCTTACGAAATACCTAGCCACCATTGATGAAGGAATAAGAAGCCATCATAACCTTGAAATACATGTGTACAAGTATGGCATGAAGGGAAGAAAAATCTTCTCTTACTTCTCCTTTTTGGCCACGTGAAAAAGATAGAATAATGAAGAAGATTCATGAACTTGCCAAGTGGAGGGACACTTGGAAGAAAGTCATCATGGCTTAGAAGATTTTTATAAAGGATAGAAGATATTTAGGAAAACCATCATGAGCATTTATGATGCATGATCACATAGGATGCACATGATTTCACTTATCACATCACATGGAGAATCTGATTAAAACAATATGAACACATACAATTAACCAAGAGGGAGGATGAACTGGTTAAAATTTCTTTGAAACAAGCAGCGGATTTAGGATCGTATTACAAGGACACCCTTTTAAAGCAAACTTTCAGTCAATCAAGACTCACTCTTCATAGAAAACAATAGCATAAAATGTTTATCTGTTGATCTTGAAAATATTATCTAAAAGACTAGCAATCAATGACAGCAAGAAGAGATTAAAAGAACACCAAGAACTATACTGTTTTACTCCTCAACAAGAGAAGTTACATCCAATTTCTTCTAACCAAACCTTGGCTAGAGTTCCACTATTAACAAAAATTTGTTCTTTACAAGCTTGCAAAAGATCACCCTTTATCATCCCTAGATAAAGAACAGAAATCTAAACACCCTTTAGACCTCTAATGATCAAGACATAGAGAAACCCTTCTCTACTCTTCCCTCTAGAGAATCCTACTCTAGACAAGCTTAAAGAACCCTTTTGTAATAGCAACTAACAAGCTGAAAATGTAAAAACGAATTACAACCAGAGTTTAGAGGAGAGATACAACCCTATGATCCAAAGAATGAAAATGTATGTGTTTACCAATCTGGAATCAGGTTGAAAGAAAGCAAGTTTCGGACCAAGCTCTCTAAGAAAATCCTTTGAAATCTTGTCCAAAAAGAATTTAATGAATGATGCATGAAGATCTTTGAATTATGGGACAAGAGCTTTGTTACTCAGTGTATCTTCTCTCAATTTCAGAAGGCTTTTGAAAATAGTGAAAATTTTGAATTCTGATATATTGTTCAAATCAAAAGCCCAACATCTTTCTATAGAAAACTGTTTCAACTGAATGTAATCAATTAAATCGTCTATGTAATCAATTATTTTCACTTAAGTAATCGATTAGTATCATATTTAATCGATTAAAGTATTTTTTGTTCTTTCTGGAAAAGATACATGAGCAAAGTAATCGATTAAACCACTATGTAATCGATTACCTCAAATAGTCTAGCTTAAAAAACGTGCTAATGTAATCGATTACGATTAGATGGTAATCGATTAACTCAGGAAGACATTTTTTGTTTTGTACTGTGTAATCGATTACCATTACCTTGTAATTGATTAATTAGTTCTTCATGACTTAAGTAATAGATTATCATATTCTGGTAATCGATTAAGTCAGTGTAAAAAGTGGTTTTTCCAAAACTTAACCATGAGTATTTGGTATCTTATGCAAACATGAAAACCTTAAGCTTTTTTGCAAATGTGACTTGATAAAAACCATGTATGCATGCCAATGAATGATATTTATGCAATGCAAGGGATCATAGGATTAAGCTCTTAAACAACTAACAAATTACATATGCCTTTAATTGAATGACATGTAAAAAGCTAAAATATGTCTATGACAAATGGCCTCATCATCTTGATCTTCTTCAAGCTCTCCCTGTATCTAACATCCTATCCCACATACTCATGTACCATGGCATCTCTTCATCCACATCTCGTACACATAAGCATCATGCATCACATGCCATACTCATTAAAATATCGATAAAATCATGTTCATCATAGTCAAAAGGAACAACATTCCCAAACATAATTCAATCACAAACATCTTTAAGCACACTTGATTAAGTAGTACACTATTCAATCCATCCAAATTATATATTATTTTCCTATTATAACAATTATCTGGTAACATGTCTAGTACGTATATCATATCTTAAGTTATTGGGGTATTACCTCATTTGTTTCCTTTTATGCTCCTTTGACCTTTGTATGGTATAAATGTTATATTTGGAATTATGCTAACTCAATAAATTTTATTCCTATCTTGTTTGAAAGATAATATAACTATCTATAATTTCTATGTTTACCTTGAAATCTAGTTCAATCGTCTACTATGCCTAAAATTAGGAGGAACATGAACTGATTGCACAATCCTGATTGCTTGACCTTTACTCATGATTTGTTCTATATATAGAGTTCCAGAAGTCCAAATTAGGTGAAACCAAGGCCATTTAATAGTTAACATCTAGCGATGCATATCTTATGAAGACATCTAATCCTAGTTTGGTCATCTTTATAATTCATTTTTCACGTTAAAATCACATCTAATTAAAAATGTGAAAAGTAAAAGCATACACCAATAACTTAAGAATGAAATAACTTAGGAAGGATAGGGGACAACACTCACCAGGAAAGCAAGGACACAAACTCCAACTAACCCGCACAAACTTGGTGGCGTTGTCCACTATAATCCTCATAACTCTTAACTAAGGCTAAAACATGGATATGATTTAAAATACGAACCCAAGGTGCCTATATGCCCCAAGTTTGAAAACTCTAAGGGAAAGATAAAAATATTAACTATAAAGGGTTTCGCGCTTAACACTAAGCTAACTCTATTCTTTGGTGCTCCTAAGGCCTATGGTCTCCTCAATATATAGGGGAAGAAAGAGATTCATGAGGTTATTTTGCCCAATATGGGACTTTGAGTGTTTTTCATGATCAAATGACCTATTTTGGAGCCCATTTTCTATAAAATGGAAGCTAATTTTGGTTTCTAAGATGTAGGGATGAATTGTATCTTTTTCATCAAGCTTTCCAACAACGCAAATGGAACTTCAAATGGATAAGTATAATTCAAGACATGACGTGGTTTTCCAAGGTTTTCATCATAAAACTAACACTAGACTTATACAATTTTGAAGCATTCTAATTATAAGAACTTAATCTATCACTCCTCTAATATCAAAGGTAATAACTACAACACTTACATAGTTGTATAACAATAACACTAAATATAATTTAACAACAACAACAACAACAACAACAATAATATACACAAAATATATGAGCATAGGAGTACACACATTATCACAACACATTACATGCTTAGGAAAAAACTAATAATATACAAATAATAATAACATGTATTTACGTAAAATATAATAAAAGGGTCCTAATAAGGTTCCTCCTTAAGTTATATTCCTAATATTTGAAACTTGGGATGTTACAACTCTACCCACTTAAATGTTTTTCTTCCTCGAAAATCAAGATCAAGCCACATCATCCTACTGCACACATCCATCTTCCACTATTCCTTAGGTATTGTTTTGTCAATGCTATATAGTACTAAATCTATTATCCAACTAGTTTCTCATTCTCCTTCTAACTTTTCCTAAAGGATCAGAATCCTACAAACAAAAGAAACTTAAACATAATTGCTAGTTGAAATGGTGAACTTAACTCAGATGCCAACCTAAGAGGTAAGTATACTACGGAATCTAGTCTTATAGATGTATGCTCTTCTAATCGACCTTTCCTTTATTCTTTCTCAATCTCTTGTAGGTTCATATGTCCACTTATTTATATCAATTTCATCTTAGGGGCATCTATGAGGGTTTGTTAGGTGCTTGTTACATTGAGACACCTAGGTTAACTTCTCTATTAATAAGTCTAGCCTAGTCAAGAAGATTAAGGTTACTATCTCCTTATCCCCAACATGACTATATCCTCACTTCCATTCTCAAGTGCTTGTTACGTTGAGACACCTAGGATAACATCTCTATTACTAAGTATAGCCTATTCAAGAAGACTAAGGTTACTATCTCTTTATCCCTAACACGATTATATCCTCACTTCCATTCTCAAGGTAGACAAACCCCTAAATCTTGATTCTATTCCCTTACTAACCACTCAGCAACACAAAAAGCATAAAGGACAAATAGAAACAATTAAGAGAATATAATGACATTATAAATTCCCAATCACAATAATTCAAAAATAGTAAAATGTTAATACGATTGGAACATATTGTTTAAATATATGAATTACATGAATTAAGCATTCTATGGTTGGGGAAATCACATTCCCCCCACTTACAGGTGCAAAGGCACACTAGAAAGGCAAGCAGTAAAACATCTTATACTTACACATGCAAACATCCAAACAAGAACCAAGAAGTTGAAAAGAACTTTGCATCTTTACACATAAGAAAATATACTTAGTTCTCCTAAGACATGCATTTAACCAAAAGGAGATTGTGGCAACTACTCTTGACCTCGGTTTTTGCTAGCCATAATGTCTCGCTTGCATCACACAATTAAGATGGCTAGTCTCAATATTCCCCGACATCGGAACTAGGATTTATGGTATAGCAAATGACCAAAACACTCAACACTCTTCAAACAATAACAAAGATTTTCACAAAGCACACATAGGAAAACATGGAAGACACATAAATCACAAGCCGAAAGGTCTTACCTGCTTTGATATTACTAAATGTAACACCCTAAGGGTATTATTGTAATTAGGCTTATGATACTAAAATATAAATTTTTTAAAAAAATTATACAACAATCTTATGCAGAAGCTAACATATAGCCATTACAAATTGATTCCATATATATATATATATATATACACACACACACACACACACACACAACTTATTTCTTATAGCATTCACATCATACAACATATAAGAAAATATACATAAATATAAAATAACTAAATTACATCTTTCATGATGAGACTTTGTGCTCCAACTACATGCATTATCATCTATTTCCTGAAAAAAAGGGACTTAAAGGGGTGAGATATAATGTTTCAGTGAGTGCTCCAGTGAATTCAATTACTCGCTTAAAGAAATGTAAGGAAGTATCAACATGATATGATATGGTTGATAAATAATCTTGTCTTAGCATATATGGTCAGGATTTGATTCCTAGTTTGTGCATATGAAAAATATTTATTAAAAGAATCACCTTTTAAATGAATATCAATACCTCAAAAATTTGTCAATGACTCTCTATCAAAGATAATCAAATAAAAAAAAGTCTGAGGAAATATTAATGAGTTGATTCAAATAAATTGGGCTCAAGCAATACAGTGGCCCATTAAGAGAGAATTATATATCAATCAATTCAAAAATATTCACTTTTTGCATCAAGTCATTTGACTAATATGTTATCCTACTAGTACGATGTAGTGACAGTACCTCTCATTTTTATCAATTTTTTATATAAAAAACAACCCAAAATTATTTTGATTGAGCTAGCTTTTTAAAGTCATGACTTGTCTAGTAATTATAATTGATAACGGTATATAAGGTGACAATATGGGTGATATATTTGTGATTAGACTAACCCAAAATTGAAGACAAGATATGAGTTTGAACGGTATATATAAATAAGTTATCAAATATTAAAAATACGGAATTAAAATATAGCAATATTTTGTCATACTTATTAAAATATTTTCAAACAAATAATTTTAAACTAAAATAGTATGCCAATTATATGGTAGTAATTTCATTTAAAACATCTTGATATATACATATTTAAATAAATTATTATAATATTGTAATATCAGATCGGATCAAGTTAAACAGCCTTTAATATGAAAATATAGCAATATATTATTTTATGAAAAATTAAATAAAATTAACCTTTTTAGTGTACAATAACACCAATAAGATTCAAACTTATATCCTCGTTCATTTATCCCAATTCACCACTAAAATTAACTTTGGTGATGACGGAACTGTCAATTTGGGCCTAAAATATTTAAAGACAAGTACAATAATAGGAGTTTAAGCGTTATACATTTAATTTTATAGTGTAGTCTAATATTAAATCACTTTCAATATAATTTTGAAGTGATTATCATAAAATTAATAAACTTATCATATATGATTAATTATGATTGAATAATAATATAAAATTATTTTAGATAGTCAATGTATAACATTTTTTTGTCTTTAAGCCTATGGTTCATTAGGACAAAATGATTGATTAATTCGTAGTTTCACCGGAAGGTAAATAAAGATTGATCAATAATTAATTTCGTTAAGGATCAAACTCGAATATTACTTAAACCATTTAACCTTAACTTTAATATATTAATCACTTGTGTCTAATCATTTAATTTGTATAACATATTTTTTCATAAAAAAAAAGTAACACTATTTTTACTATGCCTTAAAAAAATACTATTTTTTGTAACAGTTATATTCAAATAATATTTTTTTTTTTGTCTATCATATTAATCATTTTATAATTTATTGATACTTTTCTCTTCTCGTTTCTTTGTTATAAAAATTATTGTACAGTTTCTTTATACAAATACAATTACTCCTTATAATAAATTCTTACAACATATTTTGTAATAA
>PYAF01002040.1:271016-309597 GCA_007407185.1 Glycine tomentella
ATTATATTTTTTAAAGTTAATATTTTAAACAGTAATTAGTTTATGTGTATATATTTATAGAATAAAAGTTTTACTAAATTATGTTCAATTTAGTTGTTTATGTTTTAAAATATTTAATTTAGTCTATTATGTTTTTATAGTTAGTCAAAATGGTCTTTCTAAAATCACGATCATTTTTTTTATTTTGAAATGTGATTTTTAATCCTTTTTTTTTACTAATTCAAGATGAAAAACATGTTTCATTAAATTGAAATACATGAAAATATGAAATCCAATTTATTTTCAAAGTAAAAAGGACCACATATGGTGAAAATCACATAAGAAATGAGTGTTACGGGCAATTTTAAAAGAAATATTACTAGATTTTTCAATTTCGATTGTATTAATCGTGAAAATTATATTTATTCCTAGAAAGGAAAATATTGTCGAAATAGCAAAATAATTTTTACTAAATGATTCTATTAACAAATAAATGTAAAATCCCTTCTCGATTATGAGTTTTTTTTTTTATTAAACAAGCAAGTTCATAATTTTCAACTTATCAGAGAAGAATTGTTTAGTACTTAATGTAAATCACAATTATAACTTCAATAAATATATCAATTTTTATTACAATAATATCATAATTTATATGATAATAAGGAAGATTTGATAAAAGTGTTTTCAATATAATGATTAGTTTTATAATAATTTCAATAATAATAAAAAGTAGGAATTGAAAAAATAAAGTTTTGAGAAGATATGCAGATTGGATATAGTAGGGTTTAAAAATGTGCAGTATAATAAATAGACATTAATTCATAAAAGATAATAATTTAATACATACACAATGATTTGTTGAACCTGTAATCAATTTTCAATGGTAGACATTGTCGGTGTTTGAGGAATTAAGTGATAATGTTTCATCCCCCCAAAAAAATTGGTAGTCAACAAAATCTTATTTATAGACTTCTAATACTAACCATTGAATTATATTATTTTGACACATGTACAACGATATTCCTAAATACATTAATCTGACACTAGCTAGTAACTGTCTTCGTATAACTTCTCCGTAATTGCGTCAACCGACACTTTAATTACCAAAAAAGATTTCACTTCTGAGCTGTTTCCAATCTCACACACTTTAATGAAATTATCGAAATCATCAATCTCAATCGAAATAACTCCCTTCGATTATACAATCAACTTCTCAAAATTTAGACCATATTTTTTCGATTTTGAAGGGATCGATTCTTCTACTCCTCTCAAAACAAGTATTTCAAAACTTGATTTTCATCACTTAGTCAAATTTTACATAATAGGGGTAACAAATTTCTCGTTAGGTTTACTTTCCACGCAATTTTTATTTTGAGTTAGCCTCACAAATTTTATTATGTTTATTGCTTTTTTGATTCAACTATTAGTTGGATTCTATAATTTTTATGAATGAGAATTTAATGAAATATGTTTCACATCTTGAATCAGTTATGATAGAATTCAAAATTATGTCCCAAAATAAAAAACAATCGTTGTTTCGAAAAAATTATTTTGACTCACTTTATTTTAAAAATATAAAGGACTAAATTGAACATTTCAAAACATAAATGATCAAATTAAATAGAATCTAAAACATACAGGACTAAAAGTATGTTTAGCCTTGTTTTTCAGTTTTTACCTTCTATTATTCTTTCAACTAATTACTTTATTTCATTTCCATTTATTTCATATGTTTTGTTTCCCTTCTCATATGTCCGGCCTTTTAAATTTTATTTTGTATTGCTAAGTTAAAAAATTATAACAAGAAAAAAATTAACAAAAGAATTTAAAAACTTTATCTAAAAGATCAACATAAAGAATGTACAAATAAATACAAATAATAATATTAAAAAGTTAAAAATGTACATTAATAGAGAGAATTTCGTGTCAATTTACAATTTTTATATATATTAAAACTAAAAGATAAATTAAAATATTATTGAAAAAATAAAATATAATAGAAATTATGATAAATAAGTAAAATTTAATAATTAAGAATCTTTTTGTATATTGAAGATTAATAAATAATGATATTTTCTTATTAATTAAACATTAATATATAATTTTGCAAAATCTCATGGGTAATTAGTGTAGCTTGCATTTTACTGTAAATCTTATTATAAATTATCAAAATTAAAATATAAAAGTCATGTAAATTTTTTCAAAGATAACATAATTTTTAAAATATTATATACTTTTAAATAACTTTAAATCTTAACAAGTTCTGTATGATTTTATTATTAACATCTATTTTTTGTATTAAAATAAATTTTTCATGATTAAGATTTGTTGATTATTATTCTATCTATTTTAAAATAAGTGTTATATTTTTTTTAAAAAAAGTGGTATGCTAATTTTTTAATGTAATACAAATTATTTTTTTACTAATATTCTTAATAAATATCACTTTAGTTTTTTAATGTAATATTAATATTAAGATTATTTTTCATTTTTAATGTAATTATTAATATAAATATTGTAGAATTGACACTTATTTTGTGAGGAATGAAGTATATAAAAATATACCTAATTAGTTGTTAAAATTGAATATAGCTAAGCTCTACACGTTTAACGTTAATTTGTCATATATGTCGGATCCGATCTAATGCTAAAAGGATAATGATTTGACATATAATTGATAAATTGAATACCTATAGTCTACAGCTGCCACATTGCTAATGTGAGTTTCAACCTTATATACGCAGACTTTTGATTTTAGTTCTAATTTTTACATTCAAAGAGTTAGATACTTCAATTCATTTTTGCACCGAAAGATATTTGGATTCATTTTTATTTTGAAAATAAAAATAAAGTAAAATCTTTGACACATTCCACTTTCGTTACCATTGATGCGTGCAAAATTTCGCTCAAAGAACTAAATATGTGCTGCTATATCCACATCCCAGATACGATGGAACTATATAAGTTTTGGATAAACTAGAACGAATCATATATGTATAGCTGTCGTGAATTTGTTATAAACCTTTTGTCTTTTAACATCTTGCAATTAACTCACAACAACATCAAAGAACAAAAGTGAGACACTTGTGCTCTTGTTATAAGAGATGCCGAACATTGAGTCAGCATTTTTGGCTAAGATCGATCTGAGAAAGTCCAAAATAAAACTGTTTTTCTATTTATGTAAAGATGTTTTCTATCGAAAAGGACGTATGATTGGAATTCAACCTTTTTCATGAAGCCATATAATGTGGCCATGTGTACTTTCTTTCTGGAGAACAGACTAAAACACATGCACTTCGTTTTCGTTTCATCTTATGCTAGATGAAGACGTGCATCCCCATCTTGGCAAACTAAAGTCTAAAATAACTGTTTAAGAGACTATTCGTGTCTCACTAGTTACTCCTTTTGAAATTGACGCAATAGAACACATTTATTTATGTGATATCAGGGTATAACATGACAAATTGAAGATTCAATCAGTATATTAGGTGCTGCATAGTATGAAAGTGATGGCAGAAAGTTTTGAAGAAAATAAAAGTCAATAATTTTATTTGAATGTCTTGGAACAATTTATGCCACAGTTGGACCCACATTGTAATGCTCCTGTTCTTTGAACGATTATTTGTGTTCCACGTTGTTTAGGGACTTCTTGTCACTAAAATACAGTTTGACTTTTTTGGGTAGGGAGTTGGTGTGTGCTGCCCAGTGTGTTGGGGTATGTTCTAAGGTTACAACAATGAATTATATATATATATATATATATATATATATATAATTATATATATATATATATATATCACTTTCTATCTTACTAAACGGTTTGACTGAGAGGATGGAAATAGAGGAAATTGGAAATATTTAAGTAATAAAAGAAGAGAAGATAAATACATAAAAAATAAAATGAAAATATTAGTTATTTAGTTTAAGACAAATTAAAGAGAAATAGAGTGAAAATAGCATTATGAAGCTATTTGGTTTGAAAGAAAAGAAAGGAAATAAATTAGATTATTGAGAAAAATATCATTTAATCCGATTATGCAATTATTATTATCAATCAATCAGAGGTTATGTTATCACACTTATCATCAACACAATTTTTTTCCAAACCTTAATCCCTTAAATGATAGAACCTAGTATATTGAATTAGTGTAATCAAATTACTTGCATTAAGAACAAGGGTTTTAATGATGTCTAGTCCTTTATACCTTATTCCTAGACATAAAAAATATTGGGTGTTCTCTTCAGTTCGCAATTCAATCACGTTTTCCAATTATAATTGAATAGAGAATCATGTAATTGGCTTATCAGGTCAAAAATTAGCATTAAGCATAGAAGAGAAACAATAAAAATCCTTTATTGAATAATAAAAAGCGTAATTACATGAAAGTATATCCAATTAGGTAATTACATTAAACCTCAACGCATAATGAATTTAGCTACTCATAGCCATGGGAGTCTTGAAAGTGACTTCCACTTAAGGGCCCTCCTCTCTTTATATAGGGTTTGAAAAGTGAACATTTTTTAAAGACATAATTACCCTTTCTAATTAGTTACTCTCATTTGGTTCCATTAGAACTTAGTTTCATCTCATTCCATTACATCCTAACTAAACTCATAATTGCTCTTCTAAATATCTTCCAGCTTTATAAAAAAATCTCCTAAGTCATAAGGACTCTCTTCCAAGTGTCCTCCGCTTGTCCCCATGTATTTAAGTCATGAAATCTCCTCTCTTCTTACTTCCTCACTCACGTGGCCATCAAAGGGAAAAGATAGAAGATTTTTCTTCCTTTCATGCCATCTTGTACAAATATCTTTCAAGGTTATGATGGCTTCTTATCCCTTCATTAATGGTGGCTTACAAGTGGATAGATATTTCTTAAGCTTTCATGATTGCACCTTATCACTTTAATTCATGAACCTTAAGATATTTTTCTATTCATCATGACTCATCAATTTTGAATAGGACAAAACCACCTTATCCCCCTCCTTTCCTCTCTTCACGTGGGTACCATGGCCAAGGGGAAAGATTTTTATCTTCCCCTCCTCCTTCTACACCACGTTTTGGTTTCCTTTAAAAAGGAGAAAATTGTGTGGTTCTCCTTGTGTCCATATGTAATCTTTCATGAAGAAGAAGAATTCAATTCCAAGTTGTCTTCACACATGACATTCATAGGAGGAAGTAAAGTTCAATTCGAACTCTTCTGCCTAAAGGATAAGATTAAATAATAGAACTCTAGAGATTTCCAGAAACTGACTTTAGTTACAGTACAAATAACTCACAAACAGTCTATACAGAGTGCTACACAGGCTTTATGTACAAGACTGCTCTATCTTAATTCTGATTGGTCCGTTCTACTAATGACCATCAAAATTACTAAACTATTTTATTAAATAAGTCTGTACATCCTACAATTAAGAGAAAATTCCATAGATTCTACTTATCATTTTTCCATATTTTTTTGCTGCCTGAATTATCCTGAATAAAATTTAAAAGTTATTTGTTAGGATTTTTCTTGGCAAGCATACCGTTTATCGTTGCAAGTTACAAAATTTATAAAGTTCATCTCCACAGGGATTTGAGTTCACTTTAGTTAGTTAAATATTTATCTATCAGTTTAATAGTTTATGTACAGATGATATAATCGAAAGTTCATTTGTTTGATGACGTAGCGTAAAGTAAAGATAAAAACTACGGAATTAAATAAACGATTTAAGTCAAGAGAAGCGTAGGATTGGATTTCGTCTTACTTACCCTTTCAATTAATTTTACCTATGCATTATTTTTCTATTCTTATTGTCGCACACGTTTAAGTAACCCTAATTCGATTCCTCGTATATTAAGGTCCTAAGGATATTTTACTAAATATCGATTCCTTGCATATTTAATTAAATACCCTAGCATTAAGATTCTATTCACGTGTTTAATACGATCAAAACGTTATCCCTATCCCTAGCAACGTAACGTGATGAGTGAAATAATTCGGTTCAAATCCTAAATTTACTTTCCAGTCGCCTTTAGAGTTTAAATTCGTGAAACTAGCGATCACTTAGAATCACGCATTAAGCATAGAATGAAGTCACAAATAAGAAATAGAATAGTGCATAGAAATTAAAAGAGCATAGGGATAAGAAGAGTACGTCCAATCCTAGAGAAGCTTAGGCGAGCATCGGAAGAACTTCCTCAAGAGAATCACTGACGAAGTAGCTTGTTATCAATCCTCTTTTTGGCAGAATCTTCACTACAAAAACTCACTTTCCTTACTTCCCTAACCTTCTACTCTCAACTAGGAAGGATCGTAAGCCTAAAATATGAATTAAGGAGCTAAATTGGTGCCTAGGAACATGCCTTCTCTCCAAAATCCGTGGGGTATTTATAGGTTTTTGCCTCCTGCCTGCTTTGCTCTCCCAGGCAAGCAATTCCTTCACATTTTGGTCGCTTAGGCGAGCTAACCCTTATCACCTTGGAACTTGTATCTCGCCTGGGCGAGCCAAATGCACTAGATGTGGTCGCTTGGGCGAGCTTAAATCTTAAGGCTGAAGTTTTCTTTGGGCTTTGTTGATTGTTGGGCTTGGATTACTTCTGAAACTTCAATTTTTACTTTGATCACCCCTTTTTCTTTGGCTTTATATGCTCGAAACTTCCAGAATCTTCACACCTATCAAAATAAACCATTAATTTGGACGAATCTTCTCAAAACATGAAATCATAACTTAACTACATACAACTACAATTTGACTAGGTTTCTAGGGTTAATTTGTAAATAAATTTAATCAAAACAACGGATAAGTGCCATCGTATAAGTTCTATATTTACTAAAATGTGGCACTTATCATTATTACCGTATAAAATTCATAGAAATTCTATTCTAAGGTTTTTCTGTCACAGCTGTATAGTTTCTAAGTCTAAAAATTATTCTCTATCATATGAGTCTTGTCTCACCTTATTCTGCTTCAGTTTGAAATTTCTAACTTATACAGCGTGTACCGACACTATCCGGGAAACAATCGAATTTTTCCTAAAATTGTATATCCTTAAGTGTTAGGATTTTTACCACGGCAAGCGTACCGTTGTATCGTTGTAAGTTTCAAAATTTATAGGATCGTCTCCACAAAGATTTGAGTTTACGTCGGTTGGTTTAAATTATTACCAGTCTAGTAGTTATATACAGATGATAAAAAGCGATGATTCATTTGTTGTTTTGTGTAAAATAAAGATAACGGAAAACAAATAAATGATTACGAGAAATAAATAAACGGATACAAGTCAAGTAAGTGTAGGATTGGATTTCTTCTTGCTTATCCCTTTTTAATTGATTTTACCTATGCATGTTCTATTCTTATTGCCGCACACGTCTAAGTAACCTTAATTCGTTTCCTCGCAATTACGGTCCTAAGGATATTTTACTAAATATCGATTCCTCGCATATTTAATTAAATATCCTAGCATTAAGATCCTAATCATGTGTTTAATGCGATCGAAACATTAAGCCCTATTTCTAGTAACGTAACGTAACAAGTAATTAAATTCAGTTCAAACCCTAAGATTAATTTCCAGTCTCACTTAGGAATTTAAGTTCATGATTGTAACACCCCGTGTGCACCCAGTGTGTTAACATTACTATAATATCAGAATAGCACAAAAAAAACTACGAAAGCATACAAGAATCGTATTTCTTGATACATTATGTATGATGCATAAACAGAAACATGATATATTTTCCCCATTTTTAGTCCTTATTGATCCAGATAACCAAACAATAAAACCAGGCAGATAACAACCATATCTATAACGATATGACAGGAGACAGAAACTACCTCGCTATGTATACACCACAGAGAGCTCCAAGCTCACAAATGCTAGTCCAAGCAATTTCCATGCTTAGCTCTACTGGCTCCTTACCAGGGCTCTATCCTCTGCTCTACACCTGTAACATAAATCCCACATGGGGTGAGATAAAAATCTCAGTAAGCCAGGGTTCTTGGAGGTCTTTCCTCCCCCTGGTTCACTATCAACTGCCTATTGTAACAATATGGCTTATCTATAGCCATCTGCATTCTCTCACCACAGATCGCTCATACTGCTTATTATGCATGCCTAACCAGGCCTGTGCGCTCACCCTCTATACTGAGAGATCCTCTGTTTAAGAAAAATAGGCTCTCTCAAGCTCCATGAGCTTAAATTCTCAATCTCATGACATATATATATATATATATATATATATATCTCGGCCTTCTCGGCTTTCTTATCTCATATCAATCATATATAGATATATATTCATCTTATCTGTAACACCTAATCACTGCTGAGGTAACACTGACCCAAGGAATAGATTCTCTGTAACCTAGTCCTTCACCTGGGAATAATCATCTAACAGGTACCAATCCCCAGAATCTTACTGTACTCTAATCAATACCTGAGGGGGATCATCCAGTAAAGGGCTCTCCACTCACTTAGGACTTTGACACACATTGCCTGAGGAATCTCTCAACTCAGGACTTTTACACACATTGCTTGAGGAATCTCTCAACTCAGGACTTCCCACTACGTACCTGAATAGGATCATCCACTGAAGGGCACATCTATTCAGGACGTCACACTGAGTACCCGAATAGGATCATCCACTGAAGGGTACATCTATTCAGGACTCAGGCCTGAGTAGGATCATCTACTTAAAGGCACATCTACTCAGGACTTGCCGTCCATTACCTGAATAGGATCATCTACTTAAAGGCACATCTATTCAGGGATTACATGGACGCCTATGGATTATCCCAAGGAAGATCATCCACTTAAGGGCACATTCCCAAGGGGTCCATAGTCCACTATTCTCTGGCCAGAGAATGCACACCTAATTCTCATAAACCATACAAGACATGACACTCTCATAGTGTCAATCTAACATCAAGACTAACATGCCATAACGGCATTACCTCAATACACATCGCAACACCAGCATGGTGTTTCACTATCATAGTCATTATCATTCAACATCAAGGTGCCGGACATGTCATACGGAACAATCATCAATATACAGTATAACACTCTTGCAGTGTTAGCTTATCAGCAGGCACCGAACACTCACACAATGTTCATCTCATCACTAGAACATCAGGGTATGTCTCTTATACCCAATACAGCTCAATCCTCTATCCTAGTGTTTAACTACACTAGTTATCACATACATGGCTTATACACCTATCAAACACAACAATATCATACCTAACACCATCACAGCGTTAGGATTTTCATTCATCATAGACACTATCATTAAGTAGAATACCACATAGTGTTCATTCTATCCCAAGCACATAATACAATCAAATAGTGACCCCAAGCAGGGAAATCACTCCAAGGAACACTGAACTTACCTGGTATGACCATGCTTTATCACCAATCCTCAGATGGTGTCCATACTGCTGCCATCTTCATGTCTTGTCCTCTGGCAAAATCATACAGCACATTCAACATCAGAAACACTATACCAGGTATCTAACAACGGTACTCAACCGTTGAAATGAAAGGAAACATGATTCCTTTCCACCATCTCTCAATCAACTAACTTAGGGTTATTAGTCTAATCACTGCATAGGCCCCCTCATAGATCCTTAACAGGATCATTCTCAGCCTGACCATGGCCCTAGAGTCTTAGTAAGACTCTGTATCAGTCAATCCAATGGTCTATTTGTGCCTAACTCACCAGTTATTTATCATGGACAAATCCAACATATCAATGCATATTCACCGTTTATTTGGCCTCATGAACGATTCTTATTAAGGCACTTGGGTTTCTTTCTATCTTAAAACCTCTTATCCACTCACTCTTCTTCCTACACATACCACTCTTAGGGTGACAACCCAACCTCATCAGAAATCCAGTTTCAATATCCCATATTCCTCAGAACAACCTCCTGATCATACTTTTCTAAAGAACCTAAGCCTGATTCCAGTCCTAACCCAAATGAGTTACTATTCATCCCATTACCCAAATCACAAATTAAACGGTAAAAGCTTGAGTTCTTACCTCAAAATCGTCGAGGAAAGCCCAATGACTATCTCTTCCAGTCACAACATTCATGGGTTGCCTCCTTTCCTCTCTGAACTCACCTTTTCTGAGGTTTTCTCAGGAAATGGGTTTCCTCTCATACTTTGGATGGAATTTGGCTTACTCAACGCTCTAATCATGTTTATTGGTGATTAGGAGGTGTTTAGGTGATGTATGATGAAGTTAGGGAGCTTCCCATGCCCATCAATGGCTGCTTGGGCCAGAGGGAGAAGATGAATAGTGTTTTTCTTCCCAAAAACACGAAATGGCCTTATATAGGTGGCCTGCCAGAGGTCTGGCGCTGATCGTGCCACCTATGGCCCTAACCGCGCCAACATGTCGGTGTCTGTGGCGCCAGTAGCGCCACACCCGTGCCATCCGCACGGAACTCCAGAAACAATGGCGCTCTCCGCGCCACACTGGCGCTCTTGGCGCCAGACTCCAGAGACATTGGCGCCATCCGCGCCACCGTGGCGCCCTTAGCGTCAACTTCCAGTAACTCTGGTGCTGATCGCGCCAACACTGGCGCCACTCGCGCCGCACCTCCAACATGGTTTCCTCATGAAGGGCTCTGGCGCTAACCGCGCTGAACGTCGCGCTGACCGCGCCAGAGCTGGGGTATTATATTTCTCCCCCCTTTTTATGAATTTTGTCCGCAAAATTCAAAACCATGTTTACCAATAGTTCTTTAGTTGGCACTGAGCTCCATTAAGTCGTCTCTGGTCATCAGAATTTTTCAGAAATCCCGTAAACTAGCTCAAGTTCAAGAACTGCCTCTTTTCTACCTCAATCCGACATACCGAAATTTTGTAATTTTGGCCACATCAGGCCTATTAAAGTACCGTCATGCCCAAACTAGCATGGTACTATCATCACATATCATAACTCCATCAGAGGAAGATCCTCCTTGTCTAACCATCCGTTTAAGGATGGTAGGCTGTGCTCAGCCGTAGTTGGACCTCAAGATCTTCTAAAGAACACCACGAGCCCTAGTGGTGACTTTTAGATCTTTATCTCAGATAACATTATTTGAGACATCATATAACTGACACCATGTCCCTGTAGTGTCGTCAGACCACACAGGTAAGAGATGAGCAGAATAAATCAGTCAACTCATAATCATCCAGATGAAATCACATTTAGTCCGGTTTCCACACTGTCCCTTCTACCTGCTCCATCTCTACTCTCTGACGCACCAGACACTTAGCCACTTGTTTGGCTATGTCTTACTCTCGTCATCCCTAGCCACCAGAAGTTTCCCCTCAGATTCCGATATCTCTCGGTGGCATCTGGATGAATACTAAACTGGCCCTGATGATCCTCATTCAGGGTAATGTTAAACACGACTTTTTGAGAGACCTCAGATAGTCAACCATAATACTTACTGCATTCAGTTATTTCTGGTCTTTTAACCCTCTATAGTAATCTTTATAATCTTGCCCTTTCTCAATCAAGATCACAAACAGCCTTTGTCTCAGTTTGGTGCATATCATTACACTGTATCTTTAGCTCAGGGTCTGAGATCGTCATGCAGGTAAAACTCACATGCTTCCTGCTCAGACATCGATCACAGCATTCAACTCTAATCATCCTTTGAGGAATCTCATTCCTCGTCTATATCTCATACCCAGCAATATCTGCTCCGCATGTACATGCAACTCTTGTGGTTACCAGCCACCACTAACCTGTTACCATACAGGTGGTACCTCCCCATCACGCTTCCTCTGTGCAACTCTGGTCATGAGTGGATAAAACTCATCAGGAGGCTTTAGTTGCCTGAAATCTAGGCAACAGCCTTTCATCCTACTACAATACTCATCCAAGTCCTCGCTTGGAAGTATCACAGTGACCTTTACCCTTTACCCAGGTCAAGAAATCAGCACTGGAGTTATAATCATCTGTTCTTTCAAAGAACTCCAAATCTCATGTATGTCCTTGGGTCTCTCCCAAGACATCACCGCCTCTAATCTCTCTGGGGTCCCCCAATACCCTAACTGCATATATCATACGGCTACAAAATCTCTGGTAGCCAATAATCATACTGTGCCAACCTGGCATTCCACTAGCCCCTTCCCTTGTCTGGGAATAATTCTGAGACGTCTGGCATCAAGTAGTGAAATCAACATCACACAACATGCCTGACATACCACATCGCCTAGAGAAGAGTATCCACTAAGTGAGCACAGTCGTCCAGGACTGCATCCAATGCCTAAGGAAGATCGTCTGCATCAGGTACATTCCCTTAGGGCTTATTCAGATACCTATGGCAACTCCATGGGAAGATCGTCCACCTAGTGGGTACATTTCCAATGGAATTCCATAGTACTAATTCCACTCCGGATATCAACTCACAGACGTCTCAATCTCTTACTCAGGTGGTAGCGGTATAACCTTTTCTGGAATTGCCCTCAGGAATTCGCTCACCACCAGGATCTACAATAGATCATCCGTTAGCTTATCATACAAGCTAACAACTGTTATACACAACAGCTCAAAGCAACACAACCAGAACTCTCAACCATTCTCTGGTTGTAACAACTCAGTCTCATTCCATGTTTACCCAACCAATCCATATCCTGGATGGTTCTCAGGGTTGGTATAACTAGGCAGTACAATTCAAGTGCAGATGCCCTGTCATCAAACCAAGACTGTACATCCCTGCAGTACATATCCACTCCACAATGCTCTCTATGAGCAGTGATATCCTCCACAGGAGGAAAGCAATCTAAACCCTAGCCGACTTAACCATAGTGTAGTATAATTCTCACTGGAATAGTGAGTAGCTCCAGAGTCACACCAGACTCTCTCTTAATAGCATCGATCAGATTTGCATCTCTGATCTAGTGAGGAGCTATAACTATCTTTCTAGCCTACACTGTATCACACCAGCCTACATTTCGTGCTACCATAATTACCATAGTAGCTATAACTCAACCGTCCACTGATAGGCCTTCTCTAACATAGGAACCGTTCCTGGCACATCAACATAACAGTGGCCCAATGACACACTTCTCAATGATCCCTATTCTCTCCCATGTAGCATCCCTGGGTGAGACTAACCTCGTGGGTTCACCTCTGAACCTTGGGTCATTTCATTTTCCACATCCAACATAATTTATTTAAAACATGCCTCAGTAACTCATCTCATCTAGACTTGACCAACTCTGGTCATTAGTCCCCAAACAAAGCCTTCACTTGGCCTGCTCTTCTCTCAGCATTTCGGGGAAGCATCTATCTAGGAGTGGGTCTCACATCCTTCAAGGTTATACTTTCTCAGCCACTGAGAGTAGTAATTCACTACCCCAGGCATTTCTCTCGGCTGCAACCTCATGGTCAGCCTCAGCCCGGGCGCCTGTCCCTTATCAGGTGGTCATCCCCATCCTGATGGCAATTATCCCTGTCCTAATGACTCGGAGGTGTAGGAACTAATCTCCTATCTTTCCTCAAAGTGTCCACCTCCCTCAGGCCACTTATCAAGGCTTACTACCTCTCACTGCTTGCAGCCATCTCGTGCTGCACTGTCTCCTGTATCTGCCTGTTTGCAGCCTACTCATGCTGCATGGCTGTCCACACAGCCACTACTGGATCAATCTGGGCTTCCCCTATCTTACTGTTGCTCCAGAATCTTGTCATGACATTGCACATGTACACCAAACCAGTGAGTTGATCAGGCTCACCTCTACTGTCTACGCATGCAATAACCAGGACAGATTCAAACGACAGTAATAAATAACTCAGAATTACTATACATAATGCTTTCATCAAGAAATCTTGCTCTGATACCATAAAATGTAACACCCCGTGTGCACCCAGTGTGTTAACATTACTATAATATCAGAATAGCACAAAAAAAACTACGAAAGCATACAAGAATCGTATTTCTTGATACATTATGTATGGTGCATAAACAGAAACATGATATATTTTCCCCATTTTTAGTCCTTATTGATCCAGATAACCAAACAATAAAACCAGGCAGATAACAACCATATCTATAACGATATGACAGGAGACAGAAACTACCTCGCTATGTATACACCACAGAGAGCTCCAAGCTCACAAATGCTAGTCCAAGCAATTTCCATGCTTAGCTCTACTGGCTCCTTACCAGGGCTCTATCCTCTGCTCTACACCTGTAACATAAATCCCACATGGGGTGAGATAAAAATCTCAGTAAGCCAGGGTTCTTGGAGGTCTTTCCTCCCCCTGGTTCACTATCAACTGCCTATTGTAACAATATGGCTTATCTATAGCCATCTGCATTCTCTCACCACAGATCACTCATACTGCTTATTATGCACGCCTAACCAGGCCTGTACGCTCACCCTCTATACTGAGAGATCCTCTGTTTAAGAAAAATAGGCTCTCTCAAGCTCCATGAGCTTAAATTCTCAATCTCATGACATATATATATATATATATCTCAGCCTTCTCGGCTTTCTTATCTCATATCAATCATATATAGATATATATTCATCTTATCTGTAACACCTAATCACTGCTGAGGTAACACTGACCCAAGGAATAGGTTCTCTGTAACCTAGTCCTTCACCTGGGAATAATCATCTAACAGGTACCAATCCCCAGAATCTTACTGTACTCTAATCAATACCTGAGGGGGATCATCCAGTAAAGGGCTCTCCACTCACTCAGGACTTTGACACACATTGCCTGAGGAATCTCTCAACTCAGGACTTTCACACACATTGCTTGAGGAATCTCTCAACTCAGGACTTCCCACTACGTACCTGAATAGGATCATCCACTGAAGGGCACATCTATTCAGGACGTCACACTGAGTACCTGAATAGGATCAGCCACTGAAGGGCACATCTATTCAGGACTCAGGCCTGAGTAGGATCATCTACTTAAAGGCACATCTACTCAGGACTTGCCGTCCATTACCTGAATAGGATCATCTACTTAAAGGCACATCTATTCAGGGATTACATGGACGCCTATGGATTATCCCAAGGAAGATCATCCACTTAAGGGCACATTCCCAAGGGGTCCATAGTCCACTATTCTCTGGCCAGAGAATACACACCTAATTCTCATAAACCATACAAGACATGACACTCTCACAGTGTCAATCTAACATCAAGACTAACATGCCATAACGGCATTACCTCAATACACATCGCAACACCAGCATGGTGTTTCACTATCATAGTCATTATCATTCAACATCAAGGTGCCGGACATGTCATACGGAACAATCATCAATATACAGTATAACACTCTTACAGTGTTAGCTTATCAACAGGCATCGAACACTCACACAATGTTCATCTCATCACTAGAACATCAGGGTATGTCTCTTATACCCAATACAGCTCAATCCTCTATCCTAGTGTTTAACTACACTAGTTATCACATACATGGCTTATACACCTATCAAACACAAGAATATCATACCTAACACCATCACAGTGTTAGGATTTCCATTCATCATAGACACCATCATTAAGTAGAATACCACATAGTGTTCATTCTATCCCAAGCACATAATACAATCAAATAGTGACCCAAGCAGGGAAATCACTCCAAGGAACACTGAACTTACCTAGTATGACCATACTTTATCACCAATACTCAGATGGTGTCCATACTGCTGCCATCTTCATGTCTTGTCCTCTGGCAAAATCATACAGCACATTCAACATCAGAAACACTATACCAGGTATCTAATAACGGTACTCAACCATTGAAATGAAAGGAAACATGATTCCTTTCCACCATCTCTCAATCAACTAACTTAGGGTTATCAGTATAATCACTGCATAGGCCCCCTCACAGATCCTTAACAGGATCATTCTCAGCCTGACCATGGCCCTAGAGTCTTAGTAAGACTCTGTATCAGTCAATCCAATGGTCTATTTGTGCCTAACTCACCAGTTATTTATCATGGCCAAATCCGACATATCAATGCATATTCACCGTTTATTTGGCCTCGTGAATGATTCTTATTAAGGCACTTGGGTTTCTTTCTATCTTAAAACCTCTTATCCACTCACTCTTCATCCTACACATACCACTCTTAGGGTGACAACCCAACCTCATCAGAAATCCAGTTTCAATATCCCATATTCCTCAGAACAACCTCCTGATCATACTTTTCTAAAGAACCTAAGCCTGATTCCAGTCCTAACCCAAATGAGTTACTATTCATCCCATTACCCAAATCACAAATTAAACGGTAAAAGCTTGAGTTCTTACCTCAAAATTGTCGAGGAAAGCCCAATGACTATCTCTTCCAGTCACAGTATTCATGGGTTGCCTCCTTTCCTCTCTGAACTCAGCTTTTCTGAGGTTTTCTCAGGAAATGGGTTTCCTCTCAATCTTTGGATGTAATTTGGCTCACTCAAGGCTCTAATCATGTTTATTGGTGATTAGGAGGTGTTTAGGTGAGGTATGATGAAGTTAGGGAGCCTCCCATGCCCATCAATGGCTGCCTGGGCCAGAGGGAGAAGATGAATAGTGTTTTTCTTCCCAAAAACACGAAATGGCCTTATATAGGTGGCCTGCCAGAGGTCTGGCGCTGATCACGCCACCTCTGGCCCTAACCGCGCCAACATGTCGGTGTCTGTGGCGCCAGTAGCGCCACACCCGCGCCATCCGCACAGAACTCCAGAAACAATGGCGCTCTTCGCGCCATACTGGCACTCTTGGCGCCAGACTCCAGAGACATTGGCGCCATCCGCGCCACCCTGGTGCCCTTGGCGTCAACTTCCAGTAACTCTGGCGCTGATCGCGCTAACACTGGCGCCACTCGCGCCGCACCTCCAACATGGTTTCCTCATGAAGGGCTCTGGCGCTAACCGCGCTAAACGTCGTGCTGACCGCGCCAGAGCTGGGGTATTATAGTGATCCTAGTGATCAAGTAGAATCAAACATTAAACGTAGAATGAAATTACCAATAAGAAATAGAACGATGCATAAATAATTAAAAGAGCATAGGGATAAGAAGAGTACGTCCAATCCTTAAGGAAGTTTATGCAAACATGGGCGGAACCTCCTTGAGAGAATCACCGACTAAGCTCGTCATCGACCCTCTCTTCGGCAGAATCTCCTTACACAATTCTATCTACCTCACTTCCCTAAGTTCTACACTCACTTAGGAACTTAAATAAGCAAGAAACAAGACAAGCAGCTAAGTGGGAGAGAAATGGAGTGAAGAATGAATGCCTCTGCCTTCAATTTTCGTCCCTATTTATAGATTTTGGGGTCCTGGCTGCTTTGGTCGCCCAGGCGACCAATTTCTTCACAAAACAGGCGCTGGGCGAGCTAAAGGCTGCTTTCTTGGAACTTGAACTCGCCCAGGCGAGTGAAATAGGCATAGGATGGTCGCCTGGGCGAGCTTAAAGCTTAGCCGTGAAGAAACTTTTGGGCCTTGGTGCTTCTAAGCCTGATTTGCTTATGAGACTTCATCTTTTGCTTAGTTCACTCCCAGGTCTTGGTTTTCGCAAGCTTGGTTCTTCCGTAAACTTCTAAACCTAGCAAACTTAAAACATTAGATTGGACAAAATCTTTTCAAAATATAAAAGCATAACTTAGCTTAGTATAACCATTAATTAACTAGGTTTCTAGGGTTAACTTGTGAATGAATCAATTAAAATAACGGATAAGTGCCATATTTGAATCCTATTTTTACTAAAATGTGGCACTTATCATTAAGATTAGAAAATTCTACTGATTAATAATATATATAAAACATGTTCAATAAATGCTCAGATCATCATAAAATTCGGGGTGTTACACGAAGTATAATCGATCATTACAATAATTTTATCAGAAAACAGAGTATTTTGCAGATCAACACGAATTTTGCAGAACATATAGCATTTTTAATGATGAAGGCAACAATGAAGTTCAATAACATGGAAAGGCACACTTTAAATAGGCTACCATATATTTGATTCATCAAGAATACCTAGCATGTTTCTTAGTGCATAAAATCTATCTCTAGCCAATGGTTTAGTAAATATATCAGCTAGTTGGTTATGAGTATCAATGAAATCAATTTTGATATTACCTTTTTGAACATGATCTCTGAGGAAATGATGCCTTATCTCAATATGTTTGGTCCTTGAATGCATTATTGGATTCTTTGATATGTTAATAGCACTTGTGTTGTCACATAGCAAAGGTATTTCCTTCAGTTCAACTCCAAAATCTTGCATTTGTTTCTTCAACCACAGGCTTTGTGCACAACAACTTCCAGCTGAGATATATTCAGCTTCAGCAGTTGACAAAGAAACACTAGATTGTTTCTTGCAATACAATGAGATCAATGAACTTCCAAGAAGATGACAAGTGCCACTTATACTTTTTCTATCTAACTTGCAACCTGCAAAGTCAGAATCAGAATATCCAATAATATTAATTGAAGCACCTTTGGGATACCAAAGACCAACTTTTGGTGTAGCTTTGAGATATTTTATGATCCTTTTGACTGCTGTTAGATGAGACACTTTTGGATTTGCTTGATATCTTGCACACAAGCAAACACTTAGCATTATATCAGGTCTACTAGCTGTCAAGTATAACAAAGATCTAATCATTCCTCTGAATTTTGACTCATCAACCTTCTTTCCATTTTCATTTGAATCAAGATATGTTGATGTTGCCATTGGAGTTGCAGCATCCTTGCTTTTCTCCATTTCAAATTTCTTAATTACTTCAAGGCAATATTTGGATTGATTGAGAAATGTTCCATTCTTCATTTGCTTCACTTGAAGTCCAAGACAGAATGTTAATTCTCCCATCATTGACATTTCAAATTCTTTCTGCATAGCTGAGGAAAATTCCTTACATAGCAAATGATTAGTTGAACCAAAAATTATATCATCCACATAAACTTGAACCAATAAGATATCATTCTCATGCCTTTTGATGAACAAGGTTTTGTCAACATGGCCCCTTGTGAAAGATTGTTCAAGTAGAAACTTGCTTAGTCTTTCATACCATGATCTGGGAGCTTGCTTCAAACCATAAAGGGCCTTTTTGAGTTTAAAAACATAGTTAGGATGTTTAAAATCAGTAAAACTAGGAGGTTGTTCAATATATATATCCTCCTCAATGTATCCATTTAAAAAGGCACTTTTAACATCCATTTGAAAAAGTTTGAAGTTCATTAAACATGCATAAGCAAGCAATAACCTGATTGCTTCCAATCTTGCAACTGGAGCATAAGTTTCTTCATAGTCTATGCCTTCTTCTTGGTTGTAACCTTTAGCAACCAATCTAGCTTTATTTCTGATTATGATTCCACTTTCATCAAGTTTGTTTCTAAAACCCAATTTTGTACCAATAGGTTTGAGAGAGGATGGTCTAGGAACAAGTTCCCAAACTTCATTTCTCTTAAACTGATTTAGTTCATCATGCATGGCAAGCATCCAATGTTCATCATTCAAGGCTTGATCAATATTCTTAGGTTCAATTTGAGAAACAAAAGCCATATTACAACATAGGTTTCTTAATGAAGATCTAGTAGATACTCCCTTTGAAACTTCACCTATGATTTTGTCAAGTGATAGGTCTCTTGTTGTTCTCCAATCTTTGGCTCTTGAACAGAGGTTGATGGTTTTGCTTCAACACTTGGTTCTTCTTTCTCTTTATTTAAGGAATCATTTGGTTGAATAAATTCTTCCATTGGACCTGCATCTACATCACACTTCTTTTCCTCTTTAGTGGGGCTAGACTCATCACAGATTACATGTACAGATTCTTCCATGCACATTGTTCTTTTATTGAATACTTTATAAGCTTTACTATGTAATGAATATCCAAGGAAAATTGCTTCATCAGCCTTAGCATCAAATTTTCCAAGTGATTCTTTCCCATTGTTTAATACAAAATACTTCAGCCAAAAATTCTTAATTGAGAAATGTTGGGTTTTCTACCTTTGTATAGCTCATAAGGGGTTTTCTTTAAAATAGGCCTTATAAGTAATCTATTCAAAGTGTAGCATGTTGTACTTACATCATCAGCCCAAAAATATTTTGGCAAATTTGTCTCATTAAGAAGAGTTCTAGCTCCTTCTTCAAGAGATCTGTTTTTCCTCTCTACAACACCATTTTGTTGAGGTGTTCTTGGAGCTGAAAAATTATGGTTAATTCCATTTTCTTCACAGAATTTTTAAAAATGTTCATTTTGGAATTCACCACCATGATCACTTCTTATTGAGATAATTTTGCTACCTTTTTCATTTTGTGCAAGTTTAGCCATTTTTCTAAATGCAAGGAAAGCATCACTTTTGGGTTTCAAAAATAGAGTCCAAGTGAATCTAGAGTAATCATCCACAATGACAAGCCCATAATAATTGCCACCTAAACTCATTGTTCTAGAGGGACCAAACAAGTCAATGTGAAGTAATTCAAGTGGTCTTGAGGTGAAAACAATGTTTTTATTTTGAAAAGACATCTTGGTTTGTTTCCCCTTTTGACAAGCATCACAAAGTTTGCTTTTCTCAAACTTGAGTTTGGGCAACCTAATTACTAAATCTTTTCTAATAAGCTTGTTTATGTGTTGCATGTTTATGTGACTAGCCCTTCTATGCCATAGCCAAGATTCATCAATATTGCTTACAAGACAAGAAGTGTTATGGAAGAATGCATGATCAATTGAAAGTAAGTACATGTTACCTTTCCTCTTACCTATGTGAATTACTTCACCACTTTTCCCATCACAAGTCATGCAGCAGTTTTCATTGAATGTGACTTTAAATCCTTTGTCACAAAGTTGGCTTATGCTTAAGAGATTATGCTTCAAACCTTCTACATAAAGAACATTCTTGATCTTTATTTTGAAGTTGTCTCCAATGTTGTCTTCTCCAATGATCTTGCCTTTATTATTATCCACATAAGTGACATATCCACCATCTTTAAGTGTTAAGTCTATAAGCATGGACATGTCTCCAGTCATATGTCTAGAGCATTCACTGTCAAGGTACCATATTGAGGATCTAGCTCTTAGACATACCTGTAAAAATCAAATCAATTTACAAAGGAAGGTCCCCAATTAAGGTTGGGTCCATAGGGGTTAGTTGCTTTCTTTTTCTTTTGAACCCAAATGCGATCTCCATTAGGCACATAGAATCTCCTAGATAGCATTTGTAAGATGTATGTCCTTTTTCCATACAATAGTTGCATATCACAGATTTTGATTATTTTTTAAAGAAAACATTTTGATTGATCTTTGAGTTAGTATACCCTTTTTGATTTTTCTGTTTTTGAGGCACAAATATTGTTTTTCCAACATATTTTGAGCCCTTTTTGTACCCCAAACCAGAAGTATCTCCAGCATACCTTTGCGCACTTAGCATTTCATCCAAGTTGCATTTTCTTCTGTATAACTTTCTCAAAAGATCAACTAAATAGCTGATTTCAGATAAACTTGTCATATATTTTTCTCTTTGACTCTTTTTGTAATCATCAAAATCTTTTTGAAGCAAGTTATACTTGTCAACATTTGTAGAGGAAGAGGCACATACACATCCATTCAAATTGTAACTTGAAACAAGTTTTTCATTCTCTTCTTTCAAGTTGCAAATGTATGTTTGCAATTCAGTTATTTTGGCAACATGCCATCTAAGATTTCCCTTAAGCTTGTTATTGGATTTTGCAAGCTTTTGGGCTTCCTCATTCATTTCTTGGAAAGCATTAATAGCTTCTTCAAGTTCAGAATTTACCTCATCTCCATTACTTGATAGATCATCATCATCTTCATTGATAGTGGAGGTGAGACACATGTTGGCTTCTTCATTTTCAGTTGAAGATTCTGAGGTAGTTGACTCATTATCTTCCCAAGCTATGTAGGCTCTTTTAGATTTCCCTTCCTTCCTTATTTTGTTCTCTCCTTGTTGCTTTTTCAAGTAGGTTGAACATTCAGTTTGATGTGGCCAGGTTTACCAATATCAAAGATCTTTTCAAGACCCAACAGATGATTGACAATACGAGTGAATCTTGTTTGTAGCTGAGAAATGCTTTCATTGGTGTTCATCTCATACTCATGGATCAATGCATGCTTCCTTGATCTCCTAACTTCTTCGGTTCCTTCATGAGTAATCTCCAGCATCTCCCACATTTCTTTTGTACTTGTACATCTCACTGTTCTAAAAAATTCATCAGAGGAAAGTGCAGAGGTGATCATATTTTAGCTTTGAAATCATATTGGACAACCTTTTGTTCAGCATTTGTCATCTCATCCCATTCTTTGGGAATCAATTCATTTGCAATAGTTTTCTTTGGAATAAAAGGACCCTTTTCTATAGCATTCTAAGCACCTGGGTCATTTGATTGAATAAAGATTTTCATTCTATTTTTCCAAAAACTGAAATGTTCCCCTTCAAACATAGGAGGTTTGTTTAAAGAATGACCTTCCTTGAAGTTTATTTGTGAGGTATTCATTTTTCTTTTTGAAGAAAAACTAGTGATTTTGAATAACTCTCAAGAACCAGCTCTGATACCAATTGAAAATAATAGGAATACTTCACAACAACCAAGAGGGAGGGTGAATTGGTTGAACCTTGGTATTTTAAAAATCAAATTCAAATTAGAGTTTCAGGATCTTTATCACTTTCAAAACTAAGAAACCTTCTACTCAATCAAATAGCTCAGCCTAAGAATTCAATAGATCAAAATAGAACTTGTTGAACAATGAATATGATTCAAAGAATTAAAGATCAATGAATAAGATGAGAATAGAGATATAGAAATAAGAACACAAGCAATTTATACTGGTTCACTTCAAAACATGAAACTACATCCAGTTTCTTCTAATTCACACTGAATTAGAGTTCCACTATTATAAAATATTCTTACAAGCTTTTACAAGAACCTCCCCTTTATCAACCCTAGATAAAGAACAGTAATCTAAAACCCTATTAGACTTCTAAGGAGAAAGATTCAGAGAACACTACTCTAATCTTTAAGCTAAAGAACCTTTCTCTAGTCCCAAGCTAGAAGAATCCTATTACAATAGCCAATTTCAACAAAACATGTAAACAAAATTACAATCAATGAGTTAAGGAAAGAAACAACCTGATGATCTAGTGAATGACATGCATATGAGTGAACAATTTCAGGTTGAAAGACAAATACAAACTCAGAACATTCGTCTTCCTTAACCTTTGAAAGAAACTTCTTGCTTTAAAGAATCACTCAAAAACCCATGAGTGTTTTAGTTGATGCAAGAACTCATAAAACTCAGAAAATCACTTTGAATGTGTTTAGAAAGCTTGTGTATGCTCAGAATACGAATTGATCAAGTTACAAAACAAGCTGAGCCTTGGTTCTATTTATAACAATCTTTCGTAACTGTCAGTAATCGATTAAACGCGCCTAATAATCGATTAAAATGCTCATGTAATCGATTAAAACAACCTTGTAATCGATTAAAATGTTCTACAAGTTTCTGGACATGAGCAACGAGCAAAATAATTGATTATTCCGTCTTGTAATCGATTAAGACAACAAGCTTCAAATAATCAAAATACACTATGTAATCGATTACAATCTTTGGTAATCGATTAAATCAGGAAGCTTTATAAAACAGAATGAACTAAGTAATCAATTACAACATTTGGTAATCGATTAAGACAGGAAGACAACTTTTTCAATTAAGCCTGTGTAGTCGATTACTACCTATTGGTAATCGATTCTTCCAGAGAGTCTTAAAATCATGTATAGCAATGTAAAGCTTTGTAATCGATTACTACCTATTGGTAATCGATTAAAATGTTTCAACAAAGCAGTTTATATGGAAACAAAGGTCAAATAATCGATTATTCCGATAGGTAATCGATTACATTGTTCTTGAAAACTTTTCCAGAATGAAATAAGAACAAAATAATCGATTATACCTTTAATGTAATCGATTATAACAGTACAAAACAATTTTTCCAAAAACCTTTGAAGCAAATTAAAACCTTAGTTAAATGTTAAAAGCTTTGTTTGATTTTCATGAAAAACACTTAGATAAATAAATGAATGAATGAGTGAATGCATGAATGCATGGATCAATCAAATAGCTTTCCTTTTACATAAAATTCAAAGTCTTCAAGCATGTTGAAAGCTCAAAACTCATCTTGTATCAAAGACTTCCAAACTTCATGAAGCTCCCCCTATATCCAACATAATTGTCCCCCAAAATAACCACAAAATATAGGAATATATGACAATTATCATTTATCCAAAAGAGAACTTATATGAAAATTAACATGTTTCAATTGATTGATTGAGTACTAAATTTTTTGTTTTGTGTTTCATCTGGGTATCTCCACACTTAAATCATAAGAAATTCTTTCAATAATTGCCTTATCAAGGTTTAAACTTTTATACTATTGTGAATTATAATTTGTTTTTTTTTATATATAATTTTGGTACCAAAGAAACACATGTTATTTTAGAAGGATGAGAGGTCACTATCTTGGTATTTATAGGCCTAGAGAAAAATAATTGATAAGACATTCTTATATACAATTATTTTAAGAGGTTTTGTTAGTTTAGTAGGATATTATAGGAGGTTTATAAAGGGTTTATCGAGGGTAGTTTCACCTTGGGCATGAATATCAACCTTTTGTGTGGATCGAAGAGTGCGAGGATAGTTTCCAAGAGCTAAAGTAGAGGCTAACAACTTTATCAATGTTGGTTTTGAGTGATTTCAATGAACCTTTTGAAGTTTATTGTTGTGTCTCACCGAGGATTAGGTTGTGTGATGACACAACATAAGAAGGTTGTGTATGCCTCAAGGTAGTTGAAGACTGATGAGATGAAATATTCAACTCATGACCTTTAGTTAGCAATAATGGTGTTTGCTTTGAAGAGATGGATGCTTTATTTGTATGGAGAAAGTTTGATGTGTCCAATGACCATAAGAACCTTAAGTATCTATTTGATCAGAATAAGCTAAACGTGAAACAATATGTTGGATAGATTTTTTAAAGGATTATGATTTTCAATTGTTTCCTCACCTAGGTAAGGTGAATGTGGTAGTAGATACTCATAGTAGGAAAGTAATCCATATGTTTGATTTGATGGTGAAGGCATTAGAACTAGTAGAGAAGTTTAGAGATTTGAATGTTTGTGGTTTTAGAGTGTGATCGTGTTAGACATGGTATGTTTAAGGTGACTAGAAATTTTCTTAATATAGTTAAGGAGAAACAATTAGTAGATCGATCTAGTGATATGTATGGTTTAATGGTGAAAGCGTTAGAACTAGTAGAGAAGTTTAGAGATTTGAATTTGTAGGTGATGTTAGATCTAGAGTTGTGCAAGAAAAAAGTTGTTGCGAATAGATAAAGCAGTTGAGTTTAGGTTAGGTGATGATGGTGTTTTGAAGTTTAAAGGTTGTGTTGTATACCAAGAGATCAAGATATTAAGAAGCTACTTTTGGAAGAAATTCACAAGAGTAAGCGTAGTTTACATGCCGACATGACAAAGATGTACCAATATTTGAAGATATTTTGGTTGTTAAGTATGAAGTGACATAGTAGTATATGTCGTTGTTTGTCTCACAACTTGTCCGACTTGTTAAAATAAGTGAAGCACCTGAGACTTGGATGTATGTTGCAGACAATGTAAGTTCTTTAATGGAAATGGAATAACATCACCATGAACTTTGTAGTTCGGTTTCCTAAGATAGTAAGGAATTTTGATATTATATGGGTTATTATTAATAATGATGAAGTGTGTTCATTTTATCCCTATTTCATCAAGTATTCCTTGGAGGAGTTGACTCAGTTGTATATCAAGGAAGGGTGTGTTTGCATGGAGTTCCATCAAGTACCATATTTGATAGAGACCAAGGTTTTGGCAAAGTTTGCACGAGACTTTAGGTAACACTACTACATAAACAGCTTTTAAAGACGCGTGTTTTAAGACGATTATGGTGAAACCTTCTTAGAAGGGTGTATAGTGGCAATTTTGTAAATAAGTTGCAAAGTTCAAGGACGGTTATCCAATAACCGTGTTTGAAACTTCATTACAACAATGATTTTGGGTGCAACCGGCGTGGTTTTCCAGTAGCTACCTCAAAACGAACACGGTCCACATCAAAGACCGTCTTCGTCTCCGTTGTCCCTAAATTAAAATACACGCGAGCTGTGTTGCCATTTCCATGGTAGCCCTAACGAAGCACACCATTTATGTTGCGTGAACCTCCTTCACTAACGCACCGACCATCGTCAACTCCGTCCCTTAAACCTTACAAATAGACCACTCAGCCCGTGTGCTAGGTCGCAGTCTTGTGTCACCACCGTGATATAGGTAATGGCTCGTGCTTCTACTGTTTGTACATTCTCTACTTATTTCTAGACATGGCTGCACATACATTACAACCTTCGAAGCTTTCCCTTTTACATTCTCTAATTCCCCACAGTGTGGGATTTGATTTTTAAAATTAGGGTTTTTAATTTTGATTAGTATATTGTTTAGGGATTTTATTATTTTCTATAATTGTTCTATTCCATCTTGGATTATGATTATCTTGTAAGGCTATTTAGCTTACATAGGGTCATGGTCTTGTAATGTTGTCGCTTGAAGTAAAGGATTATATGTTTGACCTTATGGTGTAAGGCCAAGTTCAAACAAATTTGTTTGCTACACCCCTATACTTCTTCACTGCTCGAGTTCTCTTAATTTGAAGTCAACTATGTGATAACCCTCATTGTGGCGCGGTTGGCGCCAGATCCCGCGCTAGTAGCGCCAGGGATCCTTTAGGAGAAAACTCTGGTAAGGGTGTGGCGCTGATGACGCCAGAGCTGGCGCTGATGGCGCCGGAGCCACTGGAACTTGACGCCCAGGGCGCCAGAGCCACGCGAGGGGCGCTAGAGGTTTTCCAGCCCTCGCGGATAGTGCCATAGGTGGCGCGGATGGCGCGGGAAGTGGCCTGGAAAACCAAGTTTCACTGGAATTTCATGCGGTCAGCGCCAAGTGTGGCGCGGATGGCGCTATAGGTCAGGGGGAGGTTGGCGCTGGTAGCGCCAATATGGCGCGGATGGCGCCACAGGTTCTGGAAGTTGACGTTGGAGGCTTGGAAGTGGCGCTGGTGGCGCCACATAAACCGCCATGTTGGCGCGGTTAGCGCCGGAGCTGGCGCGGATCGCACCAGAGCTCGGGCAGACTGCATATTAAAGGGCAGTCGCGTTTTGAAGAAGAAAACCTTCTTCTTCTTCCTCCCTTTTGCCCCAGCCTCCATGAATGTCTGTTCCAAGCTTCCTAGGACCTTGTATGTTAGCCTAAACACCTCCCTACGACCCAGAAACTTGTTATAACCGATTAGAAAGCTAAACTCCTTCATCCTTTCCTTTGGATTGAGTAAAATCCATTCCCTCAGAGAAACCTCTGAAATTTGAGTTTGGCGAAGAACCAAGGGCTCAGCAGGGACAACTGAGCTTGAGGAAGCAGTCCTGTAGCCCGTCTGGTCGCCACTGAGGTAAGAAACTCGAGTTTCTTCGGCTGATTTTGATAGTTGAGGTTCTCTGGATTTTGTGACCTATGTTGATCTGGGGCTAGAATTGGCCCAGAGTCCTGTTGGGAAACTTGGTTAGAATTGTCTAGTGATGAAGGATTAGCTTTCAGTTTTTGAATTGGTGAACTTTGAATATTGGCTCTGTAGTGGCATATGTGACTGTGGTAGGGTCACTTGTTGATGGTTAACTGACATGCGAGAGCCTTGATTATATCTGTTTTGAGCTTGAGAAGTCATTGGATGGTGCTTTGAGTGAAACTCAGACTGTTCCAGTGATATTTGAAGTATAGGTTGTGCATTGAGTCTGGAATGACTCAAATGCTTGATACTCAGCCTTAGTGAATCATGTATATATCTATGATGGCCTTGTGTGCGCTGGGCTGAAATGGTTGAACCCTAGGATAGGGAAATTCTGTATATGATATGTTCTGCGTTTGAATACCTGTGGATTGGTTTTGATATTGGAATGTCCCTTGAATAGGGCGTGATACTGGAACAGTTGGTGGCGGAAGCCACAGACCAGGGAAGGAACTGCAGACTGATACCTTGCCAGGTAAGTTCTGAGTCCCTGGGGATTGATTCCCACTTGGTTGCACACCACACTCCGGGGGAGTGATGGTCATATTCATAATGCATGCATTGGTTGTTGCATATTCTACTCTGTGTGCATTTGTGCCTGGTCGTGATATGTGTTGGGGCATCGAGTGAATCTCTGCCCAGGGCATCGAGTGAATCTCTGCCATATGTTGAGGGCATCGAGTGAATCTCTGCCACATGTTGAGGGCATCGAGTGAATCTCTGCCACATGTTGAGGGCATCGAGTGAATCTCTGCCATATTCAGGGCATTGAGTGAATCTCTGCCATGTGGAACGGCATTGAGTGAATCTCTGCCATGGATGTAAAATAGACTAGATATGTATGCTTATCTGATGTTTGTATTATGAATTGTGGGCCAGGGTGGGAATGATTTCCCAAGGACCCTAAGCTTACTGAGATATGTATCTCACCCCGTGTGGGGATTTGTGATTTCAGGTGACTCTTCAAATAGAAGAGAGCAGTCTCAGGGCAGAAGGCCCGAGTAGAGACATTTCTACTTGGCTAAGAGCAGCAGAAGGAGCTTGAAGGCTCAGTTTTGTATTTTGTTTACGTTTTGTACCCTGTTAAGGGTTGTATAGTTCTGTATACCCTCGGTGAGGGCAGTTATTCTTTTGTATCACCACGGTGTGGTGAAAACTCGGATGTATATTGATGTACCGAACTATTAATGATATCATGTGAAATGAAATTTCTCCTGAGTATATTGTGCCTGTCTATTTATATATTTTTGGCTATGTATGAGAAACTGGATCAGCAGGGGCGTGTTTTATGTGCCTTGTACGAATGTTGCTTTGATATGTTTCATTCCATACACAATGAATCAAGAAAAATGATTCTATGCTTCCGCTAAGTATTAATTAATGTTAATGAGACGCTAAACTGATATTATTAATGATAACGCACCGGAGGCCTACGGGGTGTTACAAACTACGATTTATAAGCTTATGATTCTAACATGTCCTTTAGTCTGACTTATTGCTTCAATTCTTAGAATTGTATTGGAAAGCCAAAAAGAATATTACTTAACTCCATTTGTTGTTCATGCATTCTGCTTATTTCTGTTTTTGTTTTCCCCTCCTTTTTCATTTGTTTTTAGAGTATAATATTTTGAGCCAACATTGAAGAGCATATAATGAAGGTTTCTTCTGATTTTTCTGCTTCTTGGAGCTAATTCTCTGACGGGTGATATGCCTATAACTCTTGGAACTCTCTCATATTTAGTGACATTAGACCTTCATCTAACTTGTTAGATGGACGAAAAAAAGAATTAAATTTTATTCAACTTTTGAAATTAAAGGAACTGCATTTGTCTTCACCAAACTTGTTCCTCGGTGTTAACTTTGGATGGGTTACCCCTTTTCTGCTTGAATTTGATATTGTGATGTTTTGAGTGAACAATCTGAGTGTCTTGTTTTTTATAAGTTTTCTTTGATGTTTTGAAGATACTACAAATATAGCGATTTTTTTTGTGGATGAATTTCAAAGGAAAGTTGTACATTTGAAATTAATTTTTTTACGATACTACATGCCAAGAGGAGCCGCTTGAATATCTGTCAAAGAGTTTAATGAGTTTTATTTTACAGCAATAGAGTTGAATGACTAGGAGCCACTACAATGACACCCAATTGTTGATGTAGTAATAGCTTTATTGAGAGTAAACAAAACCTAGAAAGCCTGTTTTCCATCCCAATTCTTGAATTTTCTCCACCTTTTCTTTTAATCCATTGCAGCAATTGTATTGGTCCTTTTTTCTAGTATAACTTTATAAGCATAGTTCTATGGCCTGATTATATGTAAGTCATGACTCCTTCCAATATAAGCTACTAAGTGTTGGCATTAAATTTGCACTATGTGTTGTGTTATTCATTCTTCCTTATCTTTTGTACAGTTAATTACTAGGCTAATTGTATGCATGTTCTGTAATTCTCAGTTGGAGTCTGTATCATATTGTTAGGAATCTAGTAAACTCACTTTTGGACGAGTATTTAAAGTGAAATTACAATCGTATAAATGGGACTGATTGTTTGTAGAAAATACTGATAAATTTTTCACATTCATAGTTAAATTTGAACACACGTCCTAACTTGCAAAATATGAGTCGTATAATTAACAACCACAACAACCTTTAATAGTAATTACATGTGTCAATACTATAGAGGTTAGTTAGTTATTAGAAATAGAAATTATGGAATACATACCCTCAAGTACCTGCCACAAGCTTGTTGGCCCTGAGAAATTGATTTGTATGTGCAACAAAACTTGTGGCTGTGGGTAGGGTGCAAGAAAAATAAAGGAAAAAAAACACAGATAACGATATTTTTGATTGATTAAAGAGGAAATGGAGTATAAAAAAGATATAAAATTTGACTTAGATATAAAAAAATCATTTTATTTTTCTTTTTTTTTTTACATTTAAATTTCAAAGTTTACATTTTTCACTCACTTTTTTTCCATCATTCCGAACAGACCTTAAGGGTAGTTTTAACTTCTATAACCTAATTAAAGATGGATCTGAATTTACTCACTTGGGTTATACCAACTTCATTTTTGTAGGGCAATAAAGAAAAGGGATCATTGGTGTTTGTACACATAGTGACTAGGTAACAACGCTTTCATTTCATGTGTATCATGTATTAAATATTTTTTTCCTCGTATTAGTTATTGGTTGAAAAGGGCTAGACCAAAAACATTATGCTGAAAGCTCTTTGTATTGAAATCAATCTCCTTTGAACAAGAGTGGCTTTGTCCATGATCATAATGTTTCTCGATCATTTAACGTATCATCATTTAGATTTTACATTTGGTTTTTTGTCTATTTAATTTTTATTTGGTTTTCTTGTGTTTCATATTTTTCTTATTTTCCCCCCTCTGCATGTTTTTATATATTATTTATCATGTTGCTACTTTTCTTCCCATTGGAAGGGATTATTTATTTTATAAGTGAATTTTGCATCTCTACTGCATTTTTCTTGTAATAGTGTCAGTGGCAGGAAGTGAGTATCAGACTTACCTTCCTATTTGTGTGGGCTTTCTGAATCATATGAAATTTGAATTGCTTTGGTTTGTGTAGGTTGACAGTTCTAGTTCTTTCCTGAATCAGCTCATTCAGATACAACAGAAGTAAGTCATTGCTGCCAGTGCATTGTTCAAGCAATTGAAATGCTTTAAAGAATGTGTAATATTCCAAAATAGTTTGCTACTTATAAGTGCATGAGGCAACAAAAAGTAAGCATCATTATTTATTTTTGCTAGTTTTTAAGGTTTGTATATGAATACTTTTTTTTTCTTGGTCATGCAACAATCATTTGATACTCTGTTGCTGCATCACAGATTTGAATTGCTTTTACTAAGGATATTAGAAATTAGCCATTTAAATACTTGTCATACAATAAGACCTATACCCATGAGGATGGTTGCTTCCATTGAAGCTGTAAATCAATGGTACATATATTTGGTTTTGGTTGTAATTTTCTTTATATTTGAAGTAGTACCTACTCACTTTTGATTCATGAAAACATGATTATAGGAATCATTGGACGATTACCTAATTAGGAGGACCAAAGTTGTCACTGCAGTGACTTCTTCCTCGCATATTTGCATTGTTACTCAAGAAGTGGTGCAGTTGGTATCTGAAAATAGCTCAGACCATTTAGGGATTTTAAGGATCATTTCTTGAACTACAAAACCATGATTTGGATATAACCACAGTTAGAAAAGTTCTGAATCAACATTTTGAAGAAATAGCGTACTTAATGTTTTGACTTATCCTTGTGAAGCCTAGTATTTTGAAAGAAAAGCTTTGGATTTAAATCATTGAAGAGGAGACTGTAAAAGACATTATTTAGGCAGGTTCTAAACTAACATATATTAATTGTCTTAACCAAAAATAATCTTCTAGGTTAAACATTCCACTCAGCTTGGAAGACTCATTGATCCTTTCTGTCACCTTGTCAACCTCATCATGATTTCTGAACCATCCTTTTCCTATTGCCATTGTCATCACTATGCTGTTTGTTAGCTTCAAAAGCTCATCTCCAATATTCACGACCTCACATGCTTCACCTTTCACTTTCATCATCAACAAAAACCAGTGCAATGTTTCTTTATAAACATGCAGTAGGGTCCATAAGGAGCAAACCCGAAACAGATGAGTTGTAAGTGAGGTAATTAATAGCATCATTTGCTGGTCTATTGGAGAAGGAAAGATCATGGGTTCTAAAGACCTCTTTGGCTACTTATGAAGATTATTCAGACATAGTTTATCCTATAAATTTTACATGCAAAATGTTGATTTTTAATCTACAAGAGAACTTCAGTTTATTTTAATTTTTAACTTCTTACTAGTGTTTATGAAGAAGTTTGTGAAGATGTTTATGTAAAGAGGGTTAGGTAATTGTGTTTCATGGGTACTGGTACGGGACAAAATTAGTAGTAACTATGCATCATAGTTGTTTAATAGCCATTAATTTAGAATGTAAAGTTCATACCGTTTGAGTTTTAGTAAGTACAAATGCTATATATGGCGTTATTTGATAGCCCTATTCATGCTTTTTACTTATAGTTATTCACAGAACTTGGTTACCATACTCTATAACCGAAACCCTGCCAATTACGAATTCGATGAATGCTCGTTGTTGTATCCATATGGACTTAGTCACATAGGTAACTTGTCTTTTATAAATATCCATTAGACTCCCATGGAAGCTGAATATCTCATGCCTCATGGGGTTTGGTGTCGTATTTCGTTATTTCATATGCTGAACTGGACTTCTAAAAATAGTTGTTTATGCTTCCAAAACTTGATAAATATTCCATTATTCCTCAATTTAAAAACATTTATGGATCATTAAGATAGTCGGAGAAGCAAAATTATGGGTTCAACAATAATATATCATGGGGTAGACGTATTAAAGTTTTCATTGAAGGAGATAATTTAGTGTGGCTTTTCCGTATACTATACTACTATGTGACCAATTGTATTAATGGTTCATTCTTCTTGAAAGAATAAGGGTACCATGTACATGGTCTTAGTTGGTTCCTTTGTCAATATAACTTCAGATGTTGTACAACCTAAACCAAATTAGCAATTCAAAATGTGGCACTAGAGTGTATTGTTATTCTTTATTTCTTGTAGTTTAAATAAGTTCATTTTTAAGTCTCGTTGCCTACAATCTGCGATTTGTATATGTATTTCTGCCTTTTGTATATCCTTCAGCACTTAAGGAATTACAATATTGTTGCTTTGTGCCTTTAGCATACCCTTGAACACTACATATTTTTTTGTTTTTCTTTCCAGGAACAACTAATGCTGCAAAATTCTTAAGAGCTATTGGAATTACTAATTTGAAAGCACGTCAAGAAACAGTACAGCTACTTCGGACGTCTGACTTGTTTTTCACCATCCCTGAGCATTCTCCTTTGACTGACCAGCCCAGATAATTTCAAGATTGGGCAATTGAGGAGAAATTGAAGTCAGGTATGCATGGTTTCCGCTATGATGAGTTTCAACTAGTATCCACTGCCAATAATTTTTAGAAATGATCATGTAGATTCATTGCTGAGTTTAACATATCTATGTCTAAATTTTTTTTTTTTTTGGGTATTTGATGCATGAAACGAATCCTTTGGTGAGTTTGTATTGTCAACTGTTATCTTGCATGTCTATTTTGAGAGAAAGAGGCTGAAATGGTGAAAATTTCTTTTAGAGTTCCATAAAATATTTGACGAATATTATGGCTGCATATAACGAAGTGGTGTTGCTGTAGAATTTTTGTGCATGATGTGTCTGTTTGAGTAATTTTAAGGATTAAGATGCTTAAACCTGTGGTTAGTGATAATTCCCATGTTTCTTTGTACCTTTAAGACATGTCAAACTATAGTGTTGTTGTAGCTCTTGTTCATAGCCAAGTGTATATGTAAAGTGAGAAAAATGAAACTAACTTTAGAAATTTGTTTGGAAAATAATGTGGATCTGATGCTGTCTTCTAACTATCAGTGTTATAAATGTAGAGTACGTGAATTGGTTTGAACCCCTCTTTTGTTGTTGTACATATATATCTTATATCCCAAATTCGATTTGGGTAAATTTTGCTATGTAGCATGATGTAAGTGAACTTGAGCCTTAAAATGCATAGAGTATAAACCTGAGATGTAAATTCTGATTTTAATTAAGAAGGTTAATCGACTATGTTACATATCAAATGGTAGCTAATAAACTAGGAAACATAATCGATTGTGTGCCTTGGTAATTTAAGATGAATGTCGTCTTTAAAAGTTATTCCTCTAATGCTGAGTTTGATATTCAACAAACAGAATCGATTGTGTGCTTGGTAATTCATGAGACCTAGTATGTCTCCTTTAACATCAATTTTATTTCAATATATATAATTGGGCTCCTGTGATTTCTCTTTTGTTCCTTCATCAGCTTCAATTGTGCTTCAAGGACTTGGGCTTTTATCTGGAATTCATCTTTTTCTTGTTCAAACAGTTGTTTGGTCTGTTGATGCTGCCTGTTTATTCTTTTGCTGTGACTGAGTTGAGTATGTTGGACACATCTCGTTTCTTTTGCCTTCAAGTCATTCTCCAACTGCAGATGTTTCTCTTCCATGGACGCTGTAGTTTTCTTGCAGTCCTCCAATTCAGACGCAGCCTGCTCCAAAGCTAGTATCTTTAGTCCAGTTGATGTCTTCTCTACCTTCACATCATCACATAGTTCAGATGTTAGGCACAATGAGGCTTCCAGTCACTCTTTCTCAGAATTTGTAGCATCGACCTCGTTGTTTAAGGGTGTTTCTTCCTTCACATGTTCGCATAGTTCTTGCTGTCTTTCATATTCAGTCACTATGACCTATAATTCAAGGGCAATTATAGTACTTTTGGATTTTACATCTATTGATTTGTAGTCTTCCACTAGCCTCAACAACTTTTCATGTTTAGTCATCATGTTGAACAACCTGACTCTTGTTCATTTGTAAAATCTCTCAACTGAGCTTGTAAAACAGAAACACGAATTGACAATTGTTGTTTTTCCTGTTTTATGTCTAATATGTGAAGCTGCAATTCATGCTAATTTTCTTTTATCAAGGTCTCCATGTGTTTCTCTATTTGATTTTTTCCCTATTCAACACGATAACATTGGCTTCCAACTCACTCACCAGGTTCTCCAGAACCCCAATTTCCTTTTCTTTTTGTCATAAATTAGCCTCAAGCTTTCCTATAACAGCTGTTTTATTAGTCAACTCCTTTTTCTAATGTGTGATTCGAATCTTCTAGAGCTAATTTTGAAGTCTGAACCTGTTGAATTGAAAAGTGATCATCATTACTAATCTTGATGTCCTTTTTGGCCTGAACCATGTCTTCTAAATAGATATTCTAACATAAATTTTGAACTTACGTCAGACCCCAAGGACTGATGCTAATTTATCTTGTAAGCCATACTTTAGTAAGCTCCAAGTGACTAAAGCACATCATTGTGCTTCATGTTAGTTGCTATCAACTATTTTAACTTAAATAGGATTTAGGTAGAAGTTACCTATCATAATACAGCATATGCAAACCATGACTTTGAGTACCATGTCTAGTGATAATTGCTATGAAAACCTTGGTCCTAGCACGTGGAACTTGTACCCTGATACACAATAAGAGCGCACTCACAGTTGTTGTTATTCCTAAATCATGTCTCTTTAATCTTTGCTAGGACTTTCCCTCTAAGCAAGACACCGTTATTTTAATATTCAGAATTTAAAATTCTATATACATATGTCTAACATAGTATTAATTAATTGTTGGTTCTTGTTTTAGGTGGTTGTTTTTTACTCAGTTAGGACCTAAAGGCGTCTTTTAACTTATTCTTCATTCATGAAACTAAAACTAATTGCTATTGTTGCCCTGACTGGATTATGCTCTTCTTTATATTGACCATATTTTGAGGTATGTCCCTTGTTCCATATCTTATGTGTTTACCACTTTCTTTATTCATATTTGACTATTGTTTTGTCACACCATACAATACATTGTTACTCAACCTTAGTTTCCTGTTCAATGATCAATTCAGTGAGTAATACGGATAGTTTGGATTATTCGTTGAATTAAACCTTGAATTGTCCGTTTGGACAGTTTGGGAAGTTATATATTGTATACATGATTTGTAAATACAAGTTAAGTGTTGTTTGTTTAATTTAATGAAATTTTGGTGTGTCTACATATTGCATTGATCTCCAAGTGCATACTTGATCGTGGTGAATTGAAATCACCACTTTCATTTCGTGTACTTTGAAACCAATGCGAAATGCTGCCGAAATTTCATTAAAGTAAATAAAGCACACTTAACTTGAATTTACATATCATTTATACAATATATAACTTCCTGAATGGGATAGGGGCCCACCTTATTAATGTTAACATATACATTTTCATGCATTTAGCATTTACAATATCATCATGCCAGCTTATTTCAAAAAACATGGATCGTAACTGGATGAAATCACCATGCATTAGTGAGCAATATGAAAATGGGGTTGAACAATTCCTCCAATTTACCATACGTAATGCAACTTCTTTGCATGGAAATTATTTTTGTCCTTGTATTAAGTGTGGAAATGGAAGACAACAGTCCCTGAATGATATCCGATCACATCTAATATGTCACGGCATCATTCCAAGTTACACAAAATGGATCTGGCACGGTGAATTACCGGATATGCCAACAGTGCAAATCACTACGCAGTTTGATGTAGACACAGGACATCATCTAGAAGACATGCTACGCGATGTTGGAAAAGCCAATTTTTGGCAATCACATGCACCTATATATGAGAAATTACAAAGTGATTCAAAGATCCCTTTGTATTCTGAGTGCACAACTTTCACAAGATTGTTAGCGGTGTTAGCTTTGGTTAACCTAAAGGCAAGATTTGGGTGGAGTGACAAAAGCTTCATTGAATTGCTAGTTTTGTTGAAGAAAATGCTTCCTGAAGACAACACTTTGCCGAAAAATCATTACAAGGCCAAGAAAACTTTATGTCCTATGGGTATGCAATACCAGAAAATACATGCTTACCCTAATGATTGTGTATTGTACAGAAATGACCTTGCTGATATGCAAAACTGTCCGACTTGTGGGGTATCACGATACAAAGTGAACGAAGATGAATGTAGCGATGAATTAGGCAGAAACACTTCTCGTCCAGCGAAAGTCTGTTGGTATCTTCCAATTATTCCTAGGTTTAAGCGATTTTTTGCTAACGCTGATGACGCAAAAAACCTTACATGGCATGCACATCGAAGGCAACGTGATGAATTTCTCCGACATCCAACTGATTCTCCCCAATGGGCGAAAATTGATAAAAATACCCAATATTTACGAATGACACAAGGAACCTAAGGCTTCATCTTGCATCAGATGGAATGAATCCTTTTGGTAACCTTGCCATGAATCACAGTTCTTGGCCTGTGTTGTTGATGATAGCGGGACCAAGACAGCCAGGAAATGATACTGATGTGTATCTTGCGCCACTGATTGAAGATTTGAATAAATTGTGGGTTAATGGAGTGGATGTTTATGATGGAAATCTGAAGGAAACCTTTACCTTGCGTGCAATGGTATTTTGTACCATTAACAACTTTCCAGCATATGGAAATTTGAGCAGGTATAGTGTCAAAGGCCATTATGCATGTCCTATTTGTGAGAAAGAGACGTCCTTCATCTAACTTAAACATGGAAAGAAGACAATTTACACAAGGCATCGAAGATTCCTCAAACTTTATCACCCATATAGGCGATTGAAAAAATCTTTTTATGGAAGTCAAGAGACACAAACTGCACCTACACCGTTGACTGCCATGAAGTTTATGACCGTGTGAAGGACATTGTCAGTGTGTACGGGAAGACCCAAAAGAAGGATGCTAACGAAAGAAACATTTGGAAGAAAAAGTCAATATTTTTTTATCTTCCATACTGGTGTGATCTTGATGTAAGACATTGTATAGACGTCATGCATGTTGTGAAAAATGTATGCCATAGTCTAATTGGCACCCTACTTAATGTAACACCCTAAAATTTCAATAACTGCAAATGTATGGTCAAAATGTTTCTTGCACAACTATTTGATATGAGTGTTAGGTTATGTGAGACTTAATTGATCTATATTTAAGTTATTTGGGCGAAATACTAATTAAAGATATTACAAAAAAATAGTTTAAAAGAAATGACCATACTACCCTTCCCTTGAAGCAAAAAATTACAGAAATGCCCTTAAGGTAAAAATTACACAAATACCCTTGGATACTTCTGAAATTACCATAATACCCTTGAGACTAAAACTGTCTGAGACACCCTTAGAGATTTTGTGAAAACTTGATGAAATTACAGAATACTCTTAGATGGCAGATTATCAAAATACTTTGTGACAGAAAACCCTAGAATAGAATTTCTATGAATTTTATAAGGTAATAACTTTGAAACTTTATTCAGAAGAATTCAAGCATCAGA
>PYAF01002040.1:312017-326377 GCA_007407185.1 Glycine tomentella
TTATATATGGAACTCTGGCTATGTAATAAGGAATGGACTGTATGGTATGTGTGAAAGTCATGAACTATAAAATAACGCGTAAACCGTTATAATTTCTAAATTCGTTCTTAAATCGACGAAATTTTTCATTTGACCCTTTATTTTTAAATTCGTTTTAAAATCAACCAAGTTTTGTTGGAACTTTTATCCTTCTGTTTTGTGAAAAAAAAATTTTGCAAATAAACACAAATACGTAATAAAAAGCGAAGTAGATGCGGTCGTTTCACTGGGGGCGACTCTTGCAATGGGGAATCACACCACCCATGATGATCACATGAATTGTGGGTGAGAACCTGTGCAACACCGGGAGACCCTGACTGGTCGAATAAGTTCTGTGCCACATGGATGGGGCTATCTTGACAATTGGTACCAAATATTGAAAGAGTTTAAGAAAATCATGCATCATGATAAGAGTCTAAGAGAATCATGCATCTTTGAGGATGTTGTTATGAATACCTGCATATTGAATATATTCTGTTGCTTAAATTATGTTTATCATAAACATACCCTGTACTTTGTGTCTGTGGTTGATGATAAAGTGTTTTTAGTTAAATTTTTGTCTATCATTCTTAGCTTATTTGACCTCTTTTGGTATTTTATTTTTCTATTCTAATTCAGTTTTTGGCCTAGGCAAGTAAGTGGGCTTAATTGCTAATTGTAGCGTATTTTTGGATTTTTGCTCACTTAACGTATCTGACTTGTTCAGGGCCTATAGAGTGCTACCAATCTCCGAATGGAGCATTCTAGGAGTCCCTAGAAAGATAACGAAAAGATCTACAAGTTTACTAGAAATAGTCCGAGGCTAATTCTGTCATTTGGAGAGTCATTTTAAGCTTTGAAGTTGGCACCTCTGCACTTGTAATTTTGGGCTGCGAATTTGAATTTTATGGTTGTAAATAGTAAATAATTAGAATTGATGGGTTTTGTTGATGGCCCATTCTTTTCTTCAGACTTAGTCACTACATATTAGTGACATTGGACAGATTTCACACACAATTTCATTTTAATAAAAACATTTTTACATTTCTCTCTTTTAAGTTTTTTAGATCAAAACCCTTGCTCTCATTTTCTCTCTACTGTTCTTCCTTGTTCTTCATTGTTCTTCATTTTCGTTGTGCTGTGCTTCCATTTTCCTGCAATCATTCCATGGGGCTTTCACTGATGATGATCATAGAAGGCTAAATCCTCAATCAATCCAAGGATCCAACCCAAGCACAAGGAGAATTTGAGTTCTGGTTTAGTATTTCGAATTCTATTTGAATGTTCATCTTCTTCTTCTTCAATTGCTATTCTGTTTTCATGATTATGAATGCGTTTAGGATTGAAAACAGATTAGGATATGGATTCATTTCCTAATTTTGAATATTAATCACAGATTAATTGGATGATATTTCAGTTAGGGTTGTGGTTTTAATCAATTTAGGAGTTAGGTTGATTGAATTGCTTCTAATGAGATTGAATGACCTTTAATAATAGGATAAATTTCTAAGAACAATGATGATTTGAATTGCTTGGTGAGGTGAATTGGATTGATGCTTTAATTCTGTTTTACATCACTTCTGTTGAATTCTGTTAGTTTCAATGCTCTCTAATTTTAGTTTACGTTTTTGCAAGTTTTACTTACGCACACAAACTGTTCGATAAAATTCCCCCCTCACTATTATTCATAAATTGAAGCTAGAACCATATTGGTTGGGTCTCTGAGTCGACCTAGGTTAATCTTGTGCTACAGAATTAATGTAGTTAAATTGTTTTGGTGCGTGTCGACAATGTGTTATCAAAACTGGCGCTGTTGCCGTACACACGGTTCATTGTGTGCTAACTTTAATTTGCTGTAATTAGTTCATAGTGGTAGTTATATATAAAATATATATATATATATATATATATATATTTTTGCATACATTCACTGCATATTGACATTTTGTTGCACAATTGCACTTTGTCACATATTTGCATTATTGTTGTTGTGCATTATGAAGTATGAATGATGTAGTTTATGTGTGTTGTCAAAAAAACAGAGAAAACAAAGAAAAAATAGAGCAAAAAAAAAAACAGAGTTGTAATAGGGAGAAAGTAGTATAGTGTAGTTGTTTTTGTAGTGTCATTGCTGTCCCAAAATTTTTCCAGCTTGTGCAGTTTGAGTTGCAATTTGTTTCCCAAGGTTTATCCCCCATTTTAAACAAAAGCAACCCCTTTAGGGATTGGGTGTGGGTTCAAATTGGCAAATTCGAACTCTAAGTAGACTAGTTTTTACAATTGTCGCAGGGGCATTCTGGTAATTTCACAGCAAACTATCTCAGAATTGGCTAAAATTTTACCAGAAGGTGTAGAAAATTCATACATCAAGTTGAACCTATTATAAACTAGGGGTCCAAATTGCCAAATTCCATTGTTTAGGCCACTTTTTAGGTGATTTTCTAATTTCATGATTTTTAAAAATACCAAAAAATTCACAAAAATCAATCATGATTTTTAGGCATTCACTGTTATTTTTTTAATTTTTTCAAAAAATTTTCGGGCAGTTTTCCAATTTATATTTCATTTAAACATATATAGTTAGTAGTGTCCTAGTAGCATAACTGTTTGATATTTCTGTGTTGTCTATGTTTCTTGTTCCTTATGAGCTGAATTGTGTACGACTAGGTCCACATCAAGTGACCTACATTCATATGATCCTGAGATTGATAGGACATTTCATAGATTAAACAGACAGAACCTTAGGTTAGATGACTTTGATAGTGTAGTTTTAGACAGTAGTGTAGGATCTTCTGACTTTGATTCTAAAAATCTGCTTCTACTCCTTCTATTTCTACACATCTTGATATCATGGCTGATAACAACCTAACTCTTAAGGAGTTAGCTACACCTGATGTTGTTTACCAACCTTGGTGTATTCAATATCCTAAGACTGAGGTCAGTTATGAGCTGAAATCTGGACTGATCCATTTGCTTCCTAAATTTCATGGACTTGCTGGTGAAGATCCACATAAACACCTTAAGGAGCTTCATGTTGTGTGTTCCACCATGCGACCACATGATGTTCATGAGGATTATGTTAAGATGAAGGCATTCCCTTTCTCTCTGGATGGTGTTGCTAAGGATTGGTTGTACCTTCAACCAGATCTAATCACCACTTGGACAGACATGAAGAGAAGATTCCTGGAGAAATTCTTCCCTGCCTCTAGAACAGCATCCATCCGGAAGGAAATTTGTGGTATAAGGCAGTTTCCTGGAGAGTCTTTGTATGAGTATTGGGAGAGATTCAACAAGTTGTGCGCTACCTGTCCTCACCATCAAATCAGTGAGCAATTGCTGATTCAGTATTTTTATGAAGGATTAATGTTGATGGATAGGAGTATGATAGATGCAGCTAGTGGAGGAGCTCTGATGGACAAGACCCCTCTTGCTGCAAGGCAGTTGATTTCTAACATGGCAGCCAACTATCAACAATTTGGTGCTAGAGTTACAACATCCAAGGTGATGGCCGCAAATGAAGCTTCTGTCTCTATGGTTGCTGATAACCAGAGATTGGAGAACAAATTGACAGAGTTGACATCCCTTGTGAGGCAGCTTGCTATTGGGCAACAACAGAATGTGATGGCAGCCAATAAACCAAGGCTCTGTGGTATCTGTTGTGCCTTTGATCATCCCACAAATGCATGCCCCACTCTCCAAGAGACAGAACAACCTGCTGAAGTTTCTGCCATGCAACCTGGCCAGTCATTCAGACCTCAACAGCAGTATAATCCTTACTCCAACACTTATAATCCTAGTTGGAGAGATCATCCAAATTTGAGGTATGGTCCTGGTCCACAACAACAACAGTCCTTTAGACCTCCACAGCAACGTTTCCAGCCTGCCACCACCAAATACCAACCTCCTCCTTTTAGACAACAGCCTCAATTCCAGCAACCTGCACCTGCACCTGCATCTGCACCTACACCTCCACAACCTATGCAGGCCAGTTCTGGACCTTCATTGGAGGATTTAATGAAGCAAATGGCAACCAACAATCTCCAGTTTCAACAAAATGTCAGTGCCACCATCCAGGACCTGCAGACTAAGATTGGACAGTTAGCTACAACTGTCAACCAGATGCAGTAGCAGGGTTCTGGTAGCCTTCCAGCACAATCAGTTATTAATCCGAAGAATATGAGTGCTATTACCTTGAGGAGTGGCACGGAACTTTCAGATGCTGATGCTAAAATTGATGCTGGTGCTAGTAGTAAAAAAGTTGATGATTGTGCCAAAATAGATTCTACATCAAAATGGATTCACTTACCTTTTCCTTCTAGAGCCATTCCTGCAAAGAAAGTAGTGGAGCTTGATTCTGATCTGCTTGAGACTTTCAGGAGGGTGGAAGTCAACATTCCCCTCTTGGATGCCATCAAACAGATTCCAAAATATGCAAAGTTCCTGAAGGATTTGTGCACCCACAAGAGGAAGCTTAAGGGAAATGAGCAAGTGAAGATGGGCAGAAATGTTTCAGCATTGATACAGGGTAAATCTGTTGATGCCATTCCACTATCCACCTTGCCACAGAAGTGCATGGATCCTGGCACTTTCACTGTTCCATGCACCATTGGAGATATTACTTTTGCGGATGCCTTATGTGATCTTGGAGCCTCCATTAATGTCATACCCACATCAGTTTATAGAGCACTACACCTTGGTGAGAATGAAACCCACTGGTGTTGTCATCCACTTAGCCAATAGGATTGCTGCAATTCCACTTGGACTTATTGAAGATGTGCTGGTGCGAGTTAATAATCTAATCTTCCCAGCAGATTTTTACATTTTGGATATGGAGAATGAGTCTTCCAGCCATGGTTCCACATTGATCCTAGGGAGACCATTCTTAATGACAGCTAGGACCAAAATTGATGTGCATGCAGGAACTCTTTCTATGGAGTTTGGTGATGATATTGTTCAGTTTAACATTTTTGAGGCTATAAGACATCCTGTAGAGGAGCATTCTGTTTTTCTTCTTGATATCATTGATGCTGCAATAGATAGTGTAGATATTTCTGACTTACTTTCTGATTTTTCTGACTTTGATCTTGGTTCTTGCAATTGTACCTGTGATGATTCTGCTACTGTGTGTAGCATTTGTGCGGAAATTTCCTCCGCACTTCACTCTGATTGTGTTCCAAGTACAGATACAAGTTCTGAGCCTACTATCCCACTTCCCTCAGCCCTTAGTCTTTCCTTACCTTCCACTATTCAGCCCCCTTCCTTGGAGCTGAAGTCACTACCTGAGCACCTCAAGTATGCATATTTAGATGATGCTCAGAAGCTCCCAGTCATCATATCTAGTAGTCTGCCACTAGAGCATGAAGAAAAGTTGATGCATGTTTCAAGAGGCTACAAAAAGGCCATTGGATGGACACTTGCTGATCTTCCTGGAATTAATCCTTCCATCTGCATGCATCGGATACTTTGGAGGATGATTCTAAACCAGTGAGGCAACCCCAGAGGAGGCTGAATCCCACTGTTCTTGATGTGGTGAAGAAGGAAGTGACGAAGCTACTAGCTGCAGGGATCATCTATCCCATCTCTGATAGCACTTGGGTTTCACCTGTCCAAGTGGTTCCTAAGAAGTCGGGTCTCACAGTTGTGAAGAATCAAGATAATGAGCTGATTCTGACTAGATTGGCAATAGTTGGCGAGTTAGCATTGATTACAGGAGACTCAACCAGGCCACTAGCAAGGACCATTTCCCTCTGCCTTTCATCGATCAAGTTTTAGAGAGGTTGGCAAGTAAATCACATTATTGCTTTCTTGATGGTTTTTTTGGTTACATGCAAATCCATATTGCACTAGAGGATCAACATAAGACCATATTCACTTGTCCATTTGGCACATTTGCTTACACAAGGAAGCTTTGTTCCTCATGGTCAACAGGACATATTAAATGCTGCTATTGGACGACCGGAGCACACTGGTAGGGTACGTGTTGCAGGGACAGGTGTCACCATAAGTCAATACTTTGGACACACATCACGTGCCTCAAGTAGTTTGTGGGGATCCATCAATCCTGAATAGTTGGCTGGTCTAATGAAAGACCTAAAGGAAGAATGGAGGAAAGAAGTGGAGGACGAAAACAAACAACGAATAGAAAAAATGAAAGCTGAATTGAAGGAGAAAATGAATGAAAAAATGAAAAATGAAATGGAGGAGAAAATGAAAGAAAACTTGAAGGAAGCAATAAAAATAGAGTTAACCCAAATGGCAACACAAAAATCACCCCCGGTTGACGCACTTATACAAGAATTGGCTGCTCATGTTAGCACAAAGGGAAGTTGCGCCGAAACTACAGTCAAACCATCAGGGAAAGAAAATGCAACTATTGTCGTGCCACGCATGGGGCTGTTTGTTAAATGTGATGGGTCAACAAAGCTAGTTGCGTTGGGAAAAGTTTACGATGTAAGCTCCTTAATTCACAATGTCACATACGCAGATGATGTCGTACAGGTAAGTGTTGAAAAAATTTATGACGGGAGGATGCCTTTATTCCAAATCCGATGTCAGAGATTACGTATGTCAGAGAGACCTTACACACATTTGTCGCTTGGCCCACATATTTGGTTAAACCAGTATCACACAGGTATATACATGTTTGCTTGCACCCAATTAATCTTTGTCTTTTTATAAATATATTAAGTAATAGTTGGTTATTTTTTATTCGTGTGAAACACATAAGATGCACACATTAGTTCAAAAAACAATGATGAAGCTATTAACAGGTCAAATAAACTGGAAGCAGCTAATCCTTTGGATGAATTGATTAAGAATGCATATGAAGTTTACCATAGGCCTATACGGTTGTCGTGGGATGGGTTAAAGTTTTGGATTACTAATGTAGAAACATCATTCTTCATCACATATTTAGATATTAATGAAATTATATTAGTTGACAAGTATTTGAACATTTTTATACTACAGCTGTGGATTATGTAAGTAAAAGGCCATAGAATGTCTCAGTTCATGTCCTATTTATTTTTAGTTGTTACAATGTTTATGTTTAACAATTTCAATTGCACTTAAAATGTTAATTATAGGTTTCTAGATCAATGGAGTACAAGCTTGGGTTATAGTTCGGGTTCATGGAGCCTCAAATGATACATAATGCAAAGGATAGACGTTTTGAATGTCAACAATACATTCAAACATGGGTCAAAGAATCACAAAGAGAGGTGTACCTAGGAGCTTATTTGAATAAGTAAGTAGGAAACTAATATGTTTAAGGAATAAGATTACTTGTTTATATTTGGTTGCTACTGTATATGAAGTGTAGTGCACATTGGCAGCTTTTTGTTGTTTGTCGTTCAACTCATACAGTTGTGTGGTTTTGTTCATTGCGTAAGAAGCCAGACATCCACACAAAAGCAGTACTTAACAAGTAAGTTGTATCAAAAATTTATATTTTTACATTATGAACTGAATTTATGCATACAAAATAAAGTTCATGTGTTAACCAGACGTGTGTTGCATTTGGTAAATTAGTTCACTTAAGGCTTTGAATACCGGTGTTGATGGTAAATGCAATGTAGCTGCATCGAACTAGATTGAACTCAAGGTTAGACATTGAGTTGACCTTTATACAGCTTGTGTTGTCAAATTTTATTTGCAATTGTGAAATTTAAATTTTAATGTTTAAAAATTTAGAGCCATGTGCAAAATGGAGGCTTTGAATGTGGTTATTACGTAATGCATTGGATGTGGAACATAGTAAGTGGGGGTTTGAAGAATGAATGGACCAAGGTATACCAACTTGAACACAGTTGTATGTTCATTAATTGTTGCAGTGGTTTAGTGATGGCACATCGTTAGACGTGGAGAACATAACAACATTAAGGAAAAATGGGCATCATTTTTGTTAGAATCAAAAAACAAATCATTGTAGGCTGTTTTGTATGGTGTACGGTGTTGTTTAAAATGTTCCTCCTTCCCATTTATTAAGTATTGTAGACATTATTACCAAGTTCTAGATATTTAGTTGTGACAATTAATTAACAATTTAATTACATATTTAAATGTTGTGAAGTTTAATACAATCAATCTTCAACATACGGCTACATATATATGTTTTGTATTTTGTTCGGGAAATGAAACTATTTTGCAGGGCATTGTTTAGGCGAAAATTGCGGTAGCGGTGATGATAGATAATTTCAATGGATCCAACACTTATCAGGTTTTAATTGTCCACTTATGAACTTTTAAAAGTGTGTATGTGCTTGTTGTTTTAATCATAATGGATATTATAGCCTTGTGCAGCACATTTATTGGTATAAAGGATTGTCATATTGTTATAGTGGTTAAGAGGTGAAAACATCATGTATGATCTCTTTTTTGGTAGGTCGTAAATGTATTGCTTGTTATTATAAGATATATTATTTTACAAATTTAGGGTTATTCATGTGTTATTGATTTTTTGTTATATTAGTACTTAGTAGTTTTTTTGGCTGGTCTTGTGCTACACTAATACCTAGATTAGTAAAATAACAAGGAATTATTGAGTCAATTATAGTAGTTTTCAGCGAATTCAAGCCTTCATCAGTTTTCCCTTTGGAGACATGTTTAGATAGGTTTTGTCTTCTGAAATCAAATACGAGGTTATTGTTTGCTGGTTCTCTTCCTCCCGCCTTCTCTATGGCCATACGACATTGCAATAGCTTTCATGGTTCTGCACTTCTGCGTCATTCCAGGTACATTGTCTAGCTATGTTTGCTAACCATGCTCATTGTTGAGTATCACCTCTCTAGGATCTCTTTAACTGTGACCATGATGGACATTTTACTGAGTTGTGTTTCCAAGTTTCATTATGGACCCAACTTATAATTTTAAATGTTGTCATTAAATGTTTATTTGTAAAAGCCTTGTAAGCTTTAGCTTAAAGAAGAGTGCTAGAATATTAGGATAATTCATGTGTTAAAAATCGTGCTTTGTTACTACTATTGTTGAACTGAATTTGTACCAGTAATTGGAGCTCCAGGCAGCAGTTATGCATGACGTGCTTGATGCCATGCCTAGTGATCATTATTATTTAACAACATTATTCTTTCTAATTTTGTGTTTCTTTTAACAGAGTCATTTCTGCTATTTCTTTTCCCTAAGGGATATACTAAAGTTAAGGGGTTTTCCTACTTGATGGCAGAGGGTATAAAGCAAAATAAAGCAAGGTCTATATTGCAACATTTGAGTGAGGCCTGGAGATGCTGGAAAGAAAATCTTCCTTAGTAGGTATTGTATTTTGTAGACTAATAATATTGCAGTTTCAGCTAAATTTTCGAGAAATATTCAGTTGGAATGTTGTAAAAAACTGATTTTTATTTTGAAAAATAAATCAATCCAAACAAGCACTAAAATGTATTTACTGGTTAGTTAGTTAAACTAAATGTGTGGTTGGTTTGTAATCTCCTAGAAAGCTTAAAAAATGTCTTTATTTTGACAAAAGATAAAGTAAAAAATGCAGTAAATTATATTGTTAGTCACTTTGTAAAACTAAGCACAACTTAGATTTCGAGAGCACTTCATGGTTTGTTGTTGATGCAGGTTCATATTATCCAAAGAGGGGTTATTCCACAATTAGTTGACTTGCTTAATTATCTTTGCACTTGGGGAAATGTCGGTTTTTGCACTTGGGAGTTTAGCTCCAGTGATTATTACTACTTAATAGCAACTAACAGTTCGTCGTAGGCTTATAAGGAATACGAAATCAAAGTATTCAAATTGATTCTTTTAATTATCTTTGCAGTAACTGATGAACTTGATCTAGGATTCTCAAATAATATCATCTTTTTTGCCATCCTTATAGATGTGTGCTTATCATAGGACAGTTTGCTGAAAGTTTAAACTTAAGAAAAGTGTTTTTCAAAAAAGTGCTTTTAAAACTGTTTCTTTAAGAATTAAGGTTAAACAAACAGGCCTAATATAGCCAGACAATCTTACATATGGCTAATGTTCATTGGGGGATTCCATGGTAGGCACTGCCTCCTTAAGAATTTTTCTAACACTATAGTATACCCTAAGTATGTTTTGCTGAATTTGGGATTGCCTTTCTTAAAATATATGTTATCGTTTTGGTAATTTTATATATGTTGCTTATTGCTCTCATCATTTTGTCTTCCTTCTTTTGCATATATTAGAAATCACATAACCAAGTTATTATTGCTCATAACGGAGGTATATATACAGGCTTTGCTCACAATGCTTTACTCAGAGGAGCCTGCCCTCCAACATCAAGCTGTTTTATCTCTCAATGGTCTTGCTAATAATGAGGTGAATTTAATTTCCTTGTTCTTTACTAGGCCAACATTGTATGTTTCCATTTGAAATGATTGATGTGTAGTAATGATGTTAATCTCTCTATGGGCTTCTCATGTTTGTTTGTTTTGAATTATTTTCCTAATTTATTGAACTGCTTGTTCTATGTTATCATTATTTGCATGAACCAAATTAGTAAAATACTTTGTCTTTGAAATTGAATTGCTGATATTTTGCTGTCCAAATCTGTTCTAGGAAGTTGAGATTGCTTATTGTTCATGGTAATATTGATTGTTGGTTGCATTGGCTGTAGGTGTGTTTTGTGTTCTCTATTAGCCCCATAATTTTTTTCCTGCCTCACTATTTTGAAAGAACTGTTGTCTGGATTAGTTCTATAGAAGGCATGATCATTGAAGCTACTTCCTTATCATTGATGCATGTTGCAGGAACGTCAACATAGTTGGTTTGAAAGATGGCCCATATGTTACTCCTGAAGAAGTTGTGGCTATCTATACAACAACTGTACATTACTTGGAATCTAGGAAGTTCTCCCTATTCCCTTTCAACCTTTTATCATATAAGCATGATACCAAGCTGCTTATCCTTGCACTTGCACACCCAGCATGCATTCAAAGAAGCATGTAAAAATATAATTAATCTAGTTAGCTTTAGGATGTCCATTCCTAGCACAGGACAAGTATAATGTTGTTTTGTTTTATTTTGACAGGTTGGGATAGAGTTTATGGATTTATATAGCTACTTGATTCCAATTATTACAGATGCATATGAGACACCAGTGAGGGTCGGTGTGTTGTGATGCTACAAAATAAGTTTGAGAAATTCTTTGACAACATTAATTTACCAATAATGCTTAACAGGTATGAGTTTATTTTGTAATAACTCTATGGATGCACTTCAGTTTATTTTCTCTACTAAATTAATTAAATGATGTTGTAGGCTTCTGCAACTGGTTCTAGACCATAATATTGCTGATTATGTCATTGCAAAGAACACCATATTTTTGTCATACAAGGATATCAGCCATACAAATTCATATGGTCTTATACGTGGCTTGTAGTTTGCTTCCTTTGTTGTACGGTATTATGGGCTGGTATTAGATCTTTTACTTGGATTGACTTCAGACAGTGAGACTGCTGGTTTGACACATGTGGCTAAAGTTGAAGTAACTTATATTGGTAAATTAAATTTGGAATCATATATATTGCTATTGATTTGCTACTTGATGCGTGTCATGAAATACTTCAATATTTTACCTCTAATATAAATTCTGAACATGCGGATTTCATGTGCTATATATATATATATATTAAATATTTCTTCATTTTGTGTGTTTCAACTAGTAATAATGATTTTTTAATTTTGAACACATATTTAGGAAAACGACATTGATTACAATTTTCAAATGTTAAAGCATAAAAGAAAGCATTTTAAGAATTAAAAAATCAAAAAAATAAGAATGAAATTAAATATTCAATCTAAGACGGTTTCTACTCATAAACCGTCTTTGAAGGCATAAAAAAAAACAAACAAACAAAGACGGTTGTCGTTGTAACCGTCTTCGAATGGATACCTACTAAGACGGTTATAGAGTATAACTGTCTTAGAAAGTACTGAAAAAAAATGACAACAGAATCTAAGACGGAACCATCTTAGGATGCGTACATACCAAGACGGTTACAACATATAACCATCTTAGAAAATAATTTAAAAAAATAAAAAAATAATTTAAAACACAATCTAAGACGATTATCCGCTGAAACCGTCTTAGAATGCTTACATACTAAGACGGTTGCAGCAAATAACCGTCTTAGAAAGTAATTTCAAAAAATAAAAATAAAAATTTAAAATAGAATAAGACGGTTATTCACTAAAACCATCTTAGAATGCGTACATACTAAGACGGTTATAGCAAATAACCATCTTAGAAAGTAATTCAAAAAAATAAAAAAATTTAAAACAGAATCTAAGACGATTATCCGCTGTAACCGTCTTAGAATGAGTACATACTTAAGATGGTTACAGCACAAAACCGTCTTAGAATGTGCTTAAAAAATAGAATCTAAGATGGTCTGACAACCGTCTTCGTATGTTCCACTTTCAATGTCGCTCGATACAAAGACGGGTCGAGAACCGTCTTTGTAGTGGTCAAATAACCGTCTTTAAAAGCTGTTTATGTAGTAGTAGTTAATGTTAAGTCTTGCTTATCATCCTCAGACTTATGGTCATTCTAAGAGGACAATGCAGAGTTTGGAAGATTTTCTAAGGCTTATTTGTTCGACCATGTGAGTAGTTGGGATGAAGTTCTACCTTTATGAGAATTTAATTATCTACAACAATAATTTTAATGCTAGTATAGGCATAATGCCTTTTGAGTTTTGAAGCTTTGTATGCTAGAAGATGTCAAACATCATTATGTTGGTAGCAAGATGGTGAGAGTTTCGCTGTTGGACCAAAGTTAGTTAAGAAAAATATGAAAAAAGTTAAAAGGATTCAAGAGAACATGCAAACTGCACAAAGTCAAAAAATTCGTATGCTAACCAGCATAGAAGAACCCTTGAGTTTAAAGAGGGTGATAATGTTTTCTTGAGAGTCACACCTATGATTGAGGTAAGCAAAGTGATAAAATCCAAGAAACTTACTCCTAAATTCATTGGTCCATACTAAATTCTTCATCGAGTAGGTCCTGTTACTTATCAAATAACCTTACCCCCTTTCTTATCCAATATTCATGATGCATGTCTTTCATGTTTGCCAATTAAGAAAATATACTCATGATCCCACATATATCATTGGAACTCAACCTATGATGTTATACCTTTTAGGGTTGATGATCAAAGGATCAAACAACTCAAAGGGAAGGACCTTAGTTTTCCTAAGTAAACTAACTATTTCAGAGAGAAATATCCTGATCTTTTCCCAAGTAAGCAAAATTTTGAGGACGAAAATTTTCTTGTTGGGGAGGATTATAAAGACATGTTTTTCTACTAATTTGTGATTCAATAAATTAAAAGAGAAAATTAATTTTAATTTATGTATTAATAAATAATTTAAAAATAAGTGTGTTTCTTTGTGAATAGGACCTATGAAGATTTTTTTATAGAAATTGAGTTTGTTTAGCAACCAATAATGCAAAGGTACATTGTATAGAGCTAACATAAAATCCCTTTGATCATGTATCCATGAGCATATATACTTCTGCAACTACATGAGATTCTATCAAGCTATAGATTTAACTATATGTGAGCATGTTGCGTACTCGGCAAGTGCACCGATCGTACAAGTAATAAAGTGATAAGAAGATATCGTTCCCACGAGGATTGTTGACCAATTAAATTATAATTAATATCGATAGGTTGGACGACAAATATTTACGAGAATTGGTGTTGGGTGCGTATAACAAATGAATTTAAAACTTAATTATGAACATGAATATTATGGAAAGACTATGAAGAGTTGTAATGACATATATGGTGAAGTAGCTAGGGCAATTCACACTAAATGCTTCCTACCTTCTTACATGTATTGTCTGCTACATTCATCTATCCCAAGTCACTCAAACATGCATCTTCATACAATAATAGCTAAGCCCTACTCCCGTAGTGATCTTAACCCTTTAACCCAAGTAATTACCCTAATCCCTTAGTGGTAGTTGTTAGGTTAAGCATTAAATGATGCAATAAATGGTTGCAAGCATACACTTCTATCCCTAGTCAATGTAAAGCTTGTCACTTTACCCAAGTCTAAGAATAGAATCCCAATATTCCTATTGTAAACCCTAGCTTTCAGTACCCAACCAAAGTGATCAGTTCCAGAGAGATAGAAACATGCATTAAACAAGATAAAGTGAAATAACTTGATATAAATGAAAGATAGCATCCAATACAATCCAAAGGAGGTTACATTCAGTGCTTAGCCCTAACTACAATAAGAAACTAGCCAAACCTCATTGTGGGTGGCTGTGTTACAAAAAGTGGCATACCTAGCTGAAGTAAAGGAAGAAGAAGATGGAGAACACCTCCAATTGAGCCTTC
>PYAF01002040.1:339885-350680 GCA_007407185.1 Glycine tomentella
GGGTGGACTATCTGAAAGCTGGGATCTCAGTCATGCATCATATTAAAAAGATGAGCATGCATCTCATGCATCACATGATGAGTATGTGTAAGTTATTTTGAATACTGTATGTATTATGTGTTCCTTTTTATAATTAAGGTTTTATCCCTCTGTGTTTATATATGTTTTATTCAAACTCTGTTTATCATAAACTTACCCTCTGTTTGTGTTTGTGGTTGACACCTGTGATGACCCCAATGTATTTGGGCGAGCAGGAAAACAGTGGAGCATAAGCTGAGAAGAATTTTGAAGAAAAGATGATGAAGATGTGTTGATGATTTGTACTAGAATTTAAATTATTTGTATTTTACGTTGGCTTGTTTTTGGGACTGTATAATGAACTATACTTTGGTCTGTATTGTTGGACTGTACTTGATCATTATAATTAAACTGTGAAAAGAAAATTCGTTTATAATATAAACGACTAGTAACATGTGCAAGCAAAGTGAAAAGAATTTTCGTAAAATTTATAACTAATCTGATCCTCATCCAAAGTGGTCACAAGATTTCATCTAAAATCAATCAAACACGAGAGAGTAAAAGGAGGCGTTACAGTGAATGTCGAAGTTGTTCGCTTGAATGGATGGTCTGACTATGCTTGACACTGGCCGAATGAACATAAGAGCAAGGATGTCCTTCATGAGTTCATCCTCAGGCCTTGGCTGCTCCCTATTCCTCTCAGCCATATCTAGTTCTTCTTCTGATTCTTCTTCTGGTTGTGGTCTAGAACTAGATACTTCTGCTTCTTTCCTTTGTCTCGCTATCTCCCGGTTCTTCCTAATAGTTTTCTCAATCTCTGGATCAAACTGAAGATTCACGGGGTCAGCAGTACCTCGCATAAACTCTGGAAGTATGTTAGTAACAAAAGAAATCCAACATTAAAGATAAAAAAGTTATAATAAAATTGGCTAAAACAATCCCCGGCAACGGCGCCAAAAACTTGTTGTGTACTCGGCAAGTGCACCGATCGTACAAGTAATAAAGTGATAAGAATATATCGTTCCCACGAGGATTGTTGACCAATTAAATTATAATTAATATCGATAGGTTGGACGACAAATATTTACGAAAATTGGTGTTGGGTGTGTATAACAAATGAAATTAAAACCTAATTATGAACATGAATATTATGGAAAGACTATGAAGAGTTGTAATGATATATATGGTGATGTAGCTAGGGCAATTCACACTAAATGCTTCCTACCTTCTTACATGTATTGTCTGCTACATTCATCTATCCCAAGTCACTCAAACATGCATCTTCATACAATAATAGCTAAGCCCTACTCCCGTAGTGGTCTTAACCCTTTAACCCAAGTAACTACCCTAATCCCTTAGTGGTAGCTGTTAGGTTAAGCATTAAATGATGCAATAAATGGTTGCAAGCATACACTTCTATCCCTAGTTAATGTAAAGCTTGTCACTTTACCCAAGTCTAATCATAGAATCCCAATATTCCTATTGTAAACCCTAGCTTTCAGTACCCAACCAGAGTGATCAGTTCCAGAGAGATAGAAACATGCATTCAACAAGATAAAGTGAAATAACTTGATATAAATGAAAGATAGCATCCAATACAATCCAAAGGAGGTTACATTCAGTGCTTAGCCCTAACTACAATAAGAAACTAGCCAAACCTTATTGTGGGTGGCTGTGTTACAAAAAGTGGCATACCTAGCTGAAGTAAAGGAAGAAGAAGATGGAGAACACCTCCAATTGAGCCTTCAATCTTCCAACCACCCTAGCTAAGGTATCCAAGCTTTCTAAAACCCTATTTTGTGTTGTTTCCCTCAAAGAAGTCATGCATTGAATGTTGAGGGTGAAGTATTTATACCCCAGCTTGTGAAATCTTCATTTTACCCTTGATAGCTAACTCTGTCGAAGTGTGGCGCTGATGGCGCGGGACTGCCGCTGATGGCGCCGACTTACAGAATGAGTGGCGCTCCTGGCGCCAAACTGGCGCTCACGGTGCCATATTCCAGTGCTGATGATGCCAATGGCGTGGACTTGGCACGGGTGGCGCCAACTTCCAGAACTTGAGGCGCCGGTGGCGCAGTATTGGCGGGGATGGCGCAATCTTCCAGCTTCTTTGGCGCTTATTGCGCCAGAGTTTTCTTCCAAGCTTGGTTCTTTTCTTCTGATTTTTGCTTAATCTTGGCACCTTTGATTGATTTCATGGCAATTTATCACATTAGCTCAAATCATAACATAAAAAGGGCAATTATCCATGCTTAATGCTCAATTCTCGCTCTCAAAAGCTTAGGAAAACCTTATATGCTAGGCGCATATCAGAGCACATGTATTGTGACGTAGAATTTTGAGTATCAATGTAAGACACTAATTTCAACTCAAGTCAAATTATAAAAATATGATTCCTCATCGTGCCTACTCTAACATCATTCTCAACAAGTAGTCTTAGTTGGGAGAAAGCATTAAAAATAGAGTGAAAATTATTCCAATAACAAGGATACATGTTTAACAAAATTATCCATACAAAGGAATTCCATAAAATTCATCTTTCCCTAATTACAATGAGTTTAAAAAAACATAGAAATTACAAGTGGACAAGTTAGAAATGGGATAGAGGATGGTGGTGTCATTGAATCTTTAAGCTCCTCTTCTAAAATTGAAAGCGTGCTACAAAGGTTTATTACCTTCCATCGTCTCTATATATAAGACTTTTTTTTAATTGTTTGGTGCATCAATTATTTTTTAAGTATAATATCCTTAATTAATTACACTCAATCTCTTATTTAGGAATGGAGAATAGAAAATGCCACATTAATTAATTAGGTGAATAACAATTAAGTTGAGAGAGAAATAGAGGGTAATCTTGGAAGAATAATATAAGTAATTGACAAATTTAATGTGATTAACTACATTAACTATTTTTTGTAAAAGTTGTGATTCATAAGTAATGCATGGTTCATGAGATAAGACTATTTTTCTCAAGGCACAAGAAAAATTTAAAATTATATACCTTGAAACCCCAACATCATGCACACAAATTAATCAGATATTTATTTATCACTTTCTTAGCATTGCTTCTAGGGTTGGCAAAACGGGTCTAGCCTGATGTGTTGAATTGAGGGGGAGCCATTTGAAGCACAAAGGATGAATTGATTCAAGAAGGAAGGTTTTGAACTTTCAACATGCCGTAAAGCCTTGAAGATTAATTTGTGATTGAATGTAAAAGGAAGAAAGCATTTTTGGTGATCCAAGTGCATTGCATTCATATCATTTATTGCATCCATGTTGTTATGAGAAAGAATTCACAAGGCCTTGACAAAATTGCATAAGTTCTTAAAACAAATCATAAGGTTTTGGAAAAATAAGTTTCTTTCTGTTATAATCGATTATTTCAACAAAACAATCGATTATTTTGATCTTTGTATTTTCTGGAAAACCTTTCATGAACAATGTAATCGATTACTTGTCAGGTTAATCGATTATTTTCACTTGATTCACTTTTAGAATGCCTTGATGAACATTGTAATCGATTACCGCTGGACTGTAATCGATTACATCAGCTAAAATCAGAAATCATCTTTCTGTCTTAATCGATTACCAAAGATAGTAATCGATTACATCATATGCTATGCTTACATGATTTTCTGTTTTAATCGATTACCAAAATCTGTAATCGATTACCCAATGCATACTTTGGCTTAGAAGCTTTCTGGCTTAATCGATTACCAGTGATTGTAATCGATTACATAGTTCAAACTGGTTTTATATACCTTCCTGGTATAATCGATTACCAAAGAAAGTAATCGATTACACAGTGCTTTCTTTGTTGGACATCTTTCTGGTGTAATCGATTACTCATCGTATTAATCGATTATTTTGATTGAAAACTAAACCCAGAATTCCTATGAACACATTAATCGATTACAAGCTTGATTTAATCGATTATATGGGTAAAATAATCGATTACAGGAGCGTATTTAATCGATTACAAATGGTTATAAATGTTTGTTATAAATAGACCTTTGGCTCAGCTGTTTTTCTAACTTGACTAATTCGTATTACTGAGCATTCAAAGGCTTTTCAAACACTCTTTAGTGATTCTCTGGGTTCATAAAGTTCTTGCTTTCACAATATTTTTCATGAGTTGTTAAATTGAAGAAAAAGCAAGAAGGTTCTTTACAAAGTTTTAAGGAAGTAATGTTTTGAATCTGTTTTCAACATACAACCTGATTAATCATTCATATGTGCATCATTCATTGGATCATCAGGTGACTTCTTTCCTTAAACTTTGTTGTTGTAACACAGTTATTCAATTTCTATAAAGATTGGCTATTTGTAAATGTGTTTCTTGCATGATAACTAGAGATAGGGTTTCTCTAGAGGTTGCTGAGTAGTGTTCTCAGTGGGGTTTGGTCTCTAAGGGTCTAATAGTGTTTTAGATCTTTGAACTTTATCTAGGGTTGATAAAGAGAGGCTTGTAATATCTTGTAAGAATATTATTTGCAATAGTGGAACTCCATTCTAGTGTTGAGTGGAAGAACTGGATGTAGCTTCATAGTGTTTGAAGTGAACCAGTATAAAAGTGTGGCTGATCTTTATTCTCTTCTCATCATCTCTTATTGCTTTGGTGTTTGATTCAATTTACTTGCACATAAAAGATTTCAATTGTCTATTGATTTTCTTGACAAAAGAATTTGATTGAATATAAGATTGGTTGATTTGAAAACAATTTTAAAGTGATAAAGATCCTATGGAAAAACTCTGATTTGAAAATTTTAAAATACCAAGGTTCAACCAATTCACCCCCCCTTGGTTGTTTAGAAGTATTCCTATTATTTTCACGATGGGCCAACCCGTTTAGCCCATGAAAAAATGTGGGCTCGATTGACATTGTCAACCCACTGATCTAAAATGGCGGCTCACACAAAACATGGGCCAAAATTGGGCATGGGACGGGCCAGTCTATCGGGCTAACAATATAAAATATTAAATAGATATTTTCAAAATTGAGTGGCTGAGAAGAGAGGCTGAGAAGTGAGAGTGTGAGATGAGAGAAACTGAGAGAGTGAAGGAGCTTCGTTCCACATCTAGTGCTCCCTAGTCCGCGTCTCCGGCTCTACGACCTCGACGGCTCAATCTTGTTCATTCTAAACTTCCAGTGCTTCGTTCCAAAGCTTCGTTCCAGTGCTCCCAGGTGCTTCGTTCCAATGCTTCGTTATGCGACCTCGACCTTGTTCTAGTGCTTCATTCCGCGAGACCGCGACCTTGATGCTATTCCAGTTCTTTGTTCCAGAGCTTCGTTCGTTCATTCTAGTGCTTCATTCCAAAGCTTTGATTGTTTGTTCCTCCTCCTCGTTCTCGTTCGTTCGTCGAGCTCCTCATTCTCGTTCGTTCTCGTTCCAATTCTCATTCCATACCTCGTTCACTCAGCAAGGTACTGAGTACCTATATATTGTGCATAAAAAAAAATTTTGTACAACATCTTCGTACTTATTTGAATCCTAATGCATACCCTATTTCTAGGAATATTGTAAAATCTGATGTCCTAACAATTTACAAGAGAGAGAAGGAGAAGCTAAAAAAGATGGTGGCTAGTATACCAAATAGAATATGTTTAACTACTGATTTATGGACCACTTGTACTACTGAGGGTTACATATGTTTAAATGCTCATTTTGTTGATGCTAATTGGAAGTTAAATAGTAAAATTCTTAATTATATGCCTCCTCCTCACACTAGATTTGACTTGGCTTAAAGGGTTTTTCAATTTTTGAAGGACTGAAAAATAGAGCAAAATATTTTTTCTCTCACTTTAGATAATGCATCCGCCAATGATAACATGCAAGTCATTTTGAAAAATGATCTTGGAACAAGTGGTTGTTTATTATGGAGAGTTTTTTCATGTTCGTTGTTTTGCACATATTTTGAATCTTATTGTTCAAGAAGGATTAAAAGTGGCTAGTGATGCCTTACATAAAATTAGAGAGAGTGTCAAGTATGTGAATGGATCAGAGGGTAGGATGAGAAAGTTTAAAGAATGTATTCAACAGCTTGGTCTTGAGTCTGATGGTAGTGGGAAGCAATTGTGTCTAGATGTTACCACTAGATGGAATTCCACTTATATGATGCTTTGTAGTGCTCTCAAATATCAACGGGCATTTGGAAATTTTCAATCAAAAGATCCTAATTACAAGTGGTTTCTTTCAGTACATGAGTGGAAAAGGGGAGAAAAAATTTATGAGTTTTTGTTACCATTTGATGTATGATTGAACCCATCAATCATGAGTTTTCCCAAATCTTCCTTGCATTGAAACTCAAACTTCAAGTTTTCTTCAAGGACACAAGGTTGTCCAAAATTCAGAAATGGAAAGTGGGTAAAAGGTAAGGGATGAAGGTGAATGGCACCATGGAAAAGCCACAATAGCTTGAAGCTATTGATAAGAAACATGAGGTTCTTACACAAGAACAAGAGATAAATCTCTTTTACACGAACACTGCGTTCATTCACTTAGAAAAAATGGAATTTTCCTTTCACATTCAATTTGACAGCTTTATATACAAAACGAAAATAACTGACTGTAATTGATTATTTCGTCCAAATAATCGATTATTTTAACTATTATAATCGATTATTTTATCCATATAATCGATTAAATTGTTCATCAGAAATTTGGAAATCTGTTACGAACTAAGTACTCATTTAATCGATTAAGCCAGACAAACTAAGTTTTACAATGCACACATGTAATCGATTAAGTACCCATTTAATCGATTAACACAGGAGTGTAAAACTAATTTAATCGATTACGAGCCAATGGTAATCAATTAAAATGTTCATAAACCATTTTCCAGAAAACATTCACACACCTGTAATCGATTATTTCACCTAAGTAATCGATTAAAGCAGTGAAGAAATGTTTTATACAATTCCTAATTAGAATTTATTGAATTAAATTGAACTTGAGACATCAAAATCCAGCCCTTGTTATCCTTGAGTTGATGTGCCTCTTTATACTTGTCCAAGTTAGCTTGGATGTGATCTTGAAGTGCTTGAATCCTAGCTCTTGTCATTGGTCCTTTAAAGCTCACCAAAGGAAGTGCTTCATCTCTCCTTCTAGACCTTTGGCTTGGAATGGACCTCCATCACCATTTTATGATACTAGAAATTTGATTTCGGGCACTTCCTATCTTACTTCCAACCTATATTTCTTGCATGTTTGGAAAATTCAGCATGTACTTACTGAGAGTTTACAAAGTGAAGATGAGATTATTAGGAGTATAGAGGAAAGGATGATGATGAATGTAACGCCTCAACTTATCATCTTGTTATTATTGATTTTTAATGAAAATTCTTTTTAATTTGCTTAAAGATACTAAACTACAATTTTTCATTACTGAGTAATATTCATAATTCTGAAGTAACATATAATAAGATTACAAAAGATTTTTCCTCACTAATTGATTTTTATAAATCTGATGTACAATAAAATACATACTGGTATCAATTCTATTATATAGTACAAATAACTAAAACCTTCTATCACAACAGGATACATCTTCAAACAAAATCCTCTTCTTGTATACAGCTAATAGTCTCTCTTTGTTGTTCATCTACTCGTCGGAATAAAATCAAGGTCATGGCAGGTGTCAACCATAGACACAAAGCACATGGTAAGTTTATGATAAACATAATTTAAGCAACAGTATATATATTAAATAGGCAGATTTTCATAACAACATCCTCAAAGATGCATGATTCTCTTAGACTCTTATCATGATGCATGATTCTCTTGAACTCTTTCAATAATTGGTACCAATAGTCAAGATAGCCCCAGTCCAATGGTCCAGAACTTGCACGATCAGTCAAGGTGTCACAGTGATGCACAGGAAGGTCACCCACACTACATGTGATCATCATGGGTGGCGTGAGTTTCCCACTGCCGAAGCACCCTCCAGCTCAGACTCTTCATTGTTTGAACGCTCGTACTCAGTTCCTATAACTATCTGACACACCTCCTCTTGAGGCAAATAACGCGGACTAACCCCTGCCGAGCATATGCATATGAGACATATAAAACTGATTCACTTTCATGTATTTTTTATCATGTCATATTTATTTTAAACATCAGTCTTCATATTCTGTCTCACATACTTTACTCAGAAATTCAACAGAAAGTATAGAACACAACTTTATATTCATGTACAGAATCTCAACATATTATTCATGTACAGAGATTTATAGGAATAATCAACAACACATGAATTTTATGGAGATTTATAGAAACACTCAGCAACACATAGAACTTAGAGAAATTCTTAGAAACTTTTAGCAACATATGAACTACATGGAAACACTCAACAACACATAAACATTCAAACACTTATTCAAACAAAACAACACTTAAACTATCTTTATCATAAAGCTTCCCCACACATACCTTGTAACCTCTTGATAATTTTGTCTTTCTCTTCCTTCAAGGCTTGACAAACTTTCCCTAAAGATGGTAGCCTTTTCTACACGTGATCTTCAAGGAGGAGAAGTGGAGTCTTCTTCTCACTTGATTTAGGCTTTAATAAGGGAAGGATGAAATGAAATGAAATGAAGGTGGTGTGAGGAGAGAGTTTCACGTGAGGTTGTAGAAAGGGGTGGTCTTGAAATTGGCTTGCACTTAGGTTCCTCCTCCTCCCTTTATATAGTAGGTGGAAAATAATTGAATATTTACAAATATCTCTAAGTCATGATGATTCCTTTACAAGTATCCTTACACTTGTCTTGATTTTTTACAAGCGTCCCACTACTTATCCTAATCTTAAAGCTTCCTTCTTTTCTTCCTTCCAAGTGTCCACTTACATGGCATATCATGAAGCTTCTCCATGCTTCTTGCTTCTTCACGTGAATGCTAGAGAAAAAGGGAGAAAAATCTTCTAAGTTCATCATGTGCCTTACAAGTGTCTTAACACTTATCTTCATCATAAAGCTTGCCTTTACAAGTGTCCTAACACTTGGCATGTCTTGAAACTTCTCCCACCTTCTCCATTTTCACGTGAACTTCTAGGGAAGGAAGAGTAATCTTTCTTTGTTTCATGTTATTTTGTGTATATATGTCATTTTTGATAATGAAAAAAAAATCCAATTTCCTTGTGGCTTTACACATGGTATTTTCTAATAAGAAGTCAAATTTGATTTGAACTCTTCTACCTAAAGATAATATTGAATAATAGAACTTTAGAGATTTCCAGAAACTGACTTCAATTACAGTATAGATAACTCACAAGCAGTCTACACAGAGTGCTACACAAACCTTACGTACAAGACTGCTCTTACTTTAATTCTGATTGGTCTGTACTATTTTTGATCATCAAAATTACTAAACCATTCTATTAAATAAATCTGGACACCCCACAATTTAGAGAAAATTATATAGATTCTATTTATTATTTTTCCAATGCTTGAATTCTTCTGATTAATGTTTCAAAGTTGTCACCTTATAAAATTCATAGAAATTTTATTCAAGAATTTCTTGTCACAAACTATTTTGATATTCTGCCAGTCAAGAGTATTCTGTAATTTCATCAGGTTCTCACAAAATCTCTAAGGATATCTGGTCATTTCTGGCCTGAAGGGCATTATGGTAAATTCATCATTCATCCTAGGGGCATAATTATCATTTCCACCATAAAATATCTAGCCAAAAATATATAAGGGTATTCTTGTCATTTCCAAAATATCCAAGGGCATTTATATGATTTTCATCTTAAAATATCTCACTAAAATATCTAAGGGCATTTTGTAATTTTCAAAAATATCCAGGGACATTATTGTCATTTTTACTTTAAGGGCATTTCTGTAATTTCTGATTTAAGGAAAGGGTAACATGGTCATTTCTCTTCAAACATTTCCTTAAGGTCTCATAATCTAATACTCACATCAATAGCTATGCAAGAATAATTCATATAATATTTTGACCATAGTTTTTGAATTTTCAGGGTGTTACAATGAAGTTTAAGAAATATTGGGATCAGTGTAGCACCATTCTTGCGTTTGGAGTAGTTCTTGACCCACGTATTAGGTTTACTTCATTGAGTTATTGTTGCTCAACAACTGATGAATCTACTTGTGAGGAAAAGATTCAACATGCAAGGAGAAAGTTATACATGCTCTTTCAGAGGTATTCAAATCCAAGAAACATTAATAATGCTGCCTTTATTCATAATCTTGACCCAAGACCCCAAACTAGTTCTTCAACCATGTCAAAGGAACTCAAGGGAATAAATCAAAGAATGTTTGGTGTAAGTACATGTTTATTAATAATTACCATTATGTTATTATGTAAGTATTTAATTTTTTTTTTTTTGTGTTATGTACTTGATTTATTTTATTTTTTTGTGTTCAACTTGTCAAATGTAATAGGAATTGAAAATGCATAGTAGTCAAATTGTTTCTAAAGTTGGAAAGTCACAACTTGATGTTTATCTGGATGAGCCAAACTTGGATTTTGTGTACTATGAAGAGTTGGATGTCTTGCAATGGTGGAGTACTACAGTGACTTCTGAATCTGCTTTTAACATTGGATCACATGTCATTAATGTTAGTATATGGATGTCCTAGAGACAATCTTTAGATTAGGACGTACATGTACTTTTCAATGTTGTCATGAATAAATTATAAGCGTTCTTTATCTTGTTTCATATTTTGTCTCGATATTATTATTAATATATGAGTAACTGGATAAAACCCTTGGAATAGAATAGGTATCTCTTGAATATCAGTGATGGGATCACGATC
>PYAF01002040.1:363959-420858 GCA_007407185.1 Glycine tomentella
AGGGTAACTATAACATTATACACTTGAGTGCATGAGTGATTAAACACATATCTGTGAGGGATACTCAAGTACTTTCTTATTTTGACAGCATTGAAGGTATCATAGAGGCTTTGGCTGAATTAATCATACATATCATGATGACTCTAGGATTGTAGCATATGGTTTGTGTTTGATTGTTAATTCTGCTTAAGTCTTGGAACTCTTTCCGTTGCTAGGGACAGCAACTTTCAAATCTGGGAATTGTTTGATGTGTTGCAAACACATCTTGTTTTTAATATAGTTTTAGGTTTTATTTTAGTCAAATACTTAGGAAATTAGTTTAGAATTAAGTAAATTTGTTACTTTATTGTTTTTAATCCTACTCAATACCATTTAAGCATTTGCAGGCCAAAAAGAGGAGCTTAAAAGCAAAGAAAGAAGAAAACAAGAACTGAAGTCCCACGCTATCCGCGCGACCATCCACGCTATCAGCGCCACATATTCGAGCAGTCCACGCGATCAGCGCGGGAATCCGCGCGGATCGCGCCATGAAGATCCTGTTTCCTATTTTTAATTATCTGTTTCAAATTTCTGGAAAAGATTAGGCTTTGTTACTGTAATTAAATGATTTTATAAATATTAAGCCTCTGAACTGAGTGAGGAAGCAGCCATTAGCATCTATCTTCATATTCTTACAATCCAAAACCCTAGGAATCAAGAATCAAGGCTAGAATTGCAAGGGAATTATGCATCATTCAACAGCTTTTGAGTGCTTGAGGCCTATGGCAGGCTAAACTCTTTATTGTAGGAAGGCCATGAACTGATGAGAACTCCTCTGTAATTGACTGGTATTGAAATAAATATATGTTTTGATTGTTTTGTTCTTATCTTTTCTTCATCCATATTCTTATTTGAAATTGATCACTTCAATTAAGTACTTAGGGTTAGGATTCGCAATGGGAACATTGGGGTTCTAATTTCTGACCTGTTAAGAACAACACTTGTTCATCACCTAGGAATAGGGATGCGTGAGTGCAGAAATTATAATACGATCTTTTGAATGCTTAAACTGATAGATTTCACTAAGGGATTAGGTTTTCGATTCAGGTTAGAGGGTTAATTCACTAAGGGATTAGGGATTAACTAATTTAGGAAAGACTTATTCTCTGAACAATCACAACAGGAACCCATATGATATATTCTCTAAATGCTTAATCTGACAGAATTCATAAAGGCTTAGGGTTCTTGATCAAATTAAAGGGCTGAATTGCTAGTTATCTAGGTTTCACGAATATAGAAGAGATTTATCATATGTGCACATGAACTTAACAAACCAGTCAAGTAAAAGAGGAGGAATCAGAAGGGATTATGCCTGACTACAATTAATCGTCCATTGGTATTTTCCCTAAATCAATTTACTGCATATTTCTTTAACTCTTGTCTTTTAATTATACAATCAACCAAACTTTCCAACAACATTTTTCTGCGTATTTTCTGTTTTCTATTTCAATCATATTGGTTAACATTGCTGTAAAATCACTTCAATCCCTGTGGAGACGATACTCTACTTACCTAAACTTTATTACTTGTAAACGATCGGTGCACTTGCCGTAATCGCACAACAATAATCTCCCACAGCCAAATGCTTTCACGGAAATTCCTTACTAGCAATCATTCTTTGAGAAATTGTTAGAGGAAGAAAAGAATCAAGAATCACCAATAAAGGTAAACGCAGTACCTCCACATGCTAAAATTATTTTTCTTGGAGGGACTTCAAAGAAACCATTCATAAGCCATTCAACTCTATCTGAAAAAGAAAAGAAACTGGTGAATATGTTTGAGGAAAATACAAAAGCCATTGGCTCATCCCTATTGTCCAATTGCTGGAAGCCAACCCATAACAAAGGCGTCTAGCTAATACGACGTTAAAGAAACGCTCCTGAGAGGCAACCCAGTATTTTTAATTTTTGTCTTTATTTTTGTTGTTTTAATGTTATATGTCTTTCTAAAAGTTTATATCTTATCTTTTTGAAAGTATTATCTGTTTTGTTAGAACTTAGATACAAGTCCATTTTGTTAGGAAAAGGCAAAGTAGGTGAGAATGGAGAACGTGGCAGATCATGCTAATTATCTGAATGGAGGAAATTGAGCTCATCAACCATGATCTTCAAAAATCTGTGACATTATTCTTATATTCCTTTACTGCTTTGTAGTTTAAATACAATATTTTATTTCTTTATTTGATGTTTGCTTGAATAGTTGCGTGCATTTATAATTCTTTTTGGTATTATGCCTTTTTGATTATGTACATAGAAGATCACTCTTTTTGAAATTACACATTTCTTTTTGGTTTGATAACATAGTTATATAAATCCTTTTGGGGCTTAACTAATATGTCATGTTTTGAAAAGAATCAATAGATAAATATTTTGAAGCTTATTTTTTAATTTGGATCAGAACACCATAAAATGTTTTTTGGAAACTTTCAGAATGAAAAGTAAAGGAATGGTTTCCAAAGATCAAACGAAGGTAGAACTTTTAACATGGAATTGATAAAGAACATCTTTCGAAACATTGATTTGATTTGAACATGAAAACAGATCTTAAGCCTAGTAAGTGTGTGCAACCACATAAAAAAACATTAAGTGTCCTCACTGATCTGTTTATAGTTGATTTTGCATGAATTTCTAATTGTCATAACATATGATGCATGAATATGATTTAGGCCTTCTTTCTTTTTGAACATCTTTTTAAGCCACTGGCCAAAAAGCTATCCCAATATATAATGATTTACCTTTGTAACCCTTTTGAGCCAAACACTTGATATTTTGTTGGAACCCTAACCTAGGATAAGAATTCCCTACCTTACCTTAGGTTAGGAGAGCAAAAGGGCATGTTATTTTTTAAAATACTTAATCTTTTGGGAAGCTCATGTGATGAAAAAGACTTTTAAATATGTGGCTATTGCTATTCATGTGATTACAAAGAAAGAAGGAAAAAAGGAAACAAATTCCTTGTGTTTTAAATGATAAAAAGTTGTGTGAATGAAAAGATTAATATGATAAACATGGATATCTTGGAAAGAAAAATAAGAGGTGATGATCTAATTATTTTATCTTTATTTGCTCTCCTAATCCCAGGGTCATTTCAAAATCTAGACAAACCAAGATTTCTTTCTAAGTCAGGCCCAACCACAAAAGCCCTAATGATTCATGATAAGTATATACTTTGATTTGATGGGAAATGAACTGCAAAATTGATCTATGATATATCAGTGATGAAATTGAGAATAAACACTTACCTGGGAGAACTAAACACATTTGAGAGGTTTTCCTCTGTTTGAATCAATTCAGTGTTTCCTCTTATGTTCTTTAGAAATGAAATGTGAATTGATCTTAATCTCATTTGGTTTTGTGAACTCCATCTTTTGTTTCAAATTCTCAAGGTTGACTATTTGAAAATATGTTCTGGTCACTCTGGAAAGTTGATTTTTTACAAAAGCATGTTCATAAATATTTACTATAGTCTAATGTTAATTTACTTTGCTTGAGGACAAGCAAGATTCTAGGTTGGGGGGAGTGATAAGTCTCATATTTCAGTTAAAATCATGTTTTAAATGATGGCATTTATCTTTTGATTTCAACAACTTTGCTTATAAACTTGCCCTAAACCTAGCTGAAATGTATTTAGTACTTAGATAAATGTTGTTTTTCATATTTCGGAAGATTAATCCAATCACATTTTGTATTTTGATAGGTTTCAAGGATACCTGAGACTTCTGAACAAGCAAAGCAAGAAAGACGGACTTAAAAGATCAAACCTGGGAGGTGTTACAAGCAAACAGGCCCACAAACTCATCCAAGCCCAAAGCTTTCTTCAAGACTAAGACATTAACTTGCCTAGGTGAGCCTCCCTAGTGTAATTCACTCGCCCAGGTGAGTTACAAGTTCCAAGATGATAAGTTAAGCTTGCCCAGGCGAGCAAACAAAGCCAAAATCACTCGCCTGGGCGAGTGAAGATGGCAGGAGGGAGATTTCTATAAATAGCCAACGAAAATGGAGGATAGGGGATGCCATTCTTCATTCTTTTCTTGCTTAGACTTGTTCTTTATTCTTAGAAACTTAAATACTAGTAGTAGGTAGGTTAGGAAAGTGAAAGAAGTGAGAATTATTGTGGAAACTTTGCCGGAAAGAAGCGATGATGAGGCCCTTAATCAATTCTTCCCTTGAGGAGGTTCTCTCCACAATGAGTAGCTAGCTTCTCTAAGGATTGGATATAATCTTCTTAACCCTATGTCTTTCTTTTAATATTTATTTACGCATGAATCATTTTTATTCTTTATTGGTAATTTCAATGCTTGAGTCTACTTGATCACTAGTTTTATGAATTTAATCCTAAGTGAGACTGGAATGTAATCTTAGAGTTTGAACCGAATGATTTTACTCATTGCATTACGTTGCCAGGAATAGGGCATAACGTTTTGATTGCAAATAGCACGCAACTACGATTATAATGTTGGGGTATTTACTTCATATGCGAGGGATCGATATTCGGTAGATATCCTTAGAACTCGAGTGCGAGGGATCGATTCGAGTAAAATAGTGTGCATCAATAAATATAGAATTGATTTATGCGTGGCAAAAGTTAATTGAATACTAAGGGTAAGAATGATGAAACCCAATCGACTTTCTCATAAAGTATATTTCATTTTTGCTAAGTTTATTTATTTTCCATTACTTTCTTAAACAAATGAAATTCCGCTCATCCTACTTGTACATAACTATTGAACTGTTAAATTTTATTTGGAGTAACTGAGTAGCTCAAGTCCGTGTTGAGACAATCTTATAAATTTTGTAACTTACAACGACAAATTGGTACGCTTGTCGAGAAGTCCTAACACTTATGTGCCCTCACTATATGTGGCAGCATATGGAAAGTGAAGTGTTATATCAACTTCTGTCTTATGATTTGCCATCTGTATGTGTGACATCATATGGAAGAATTGATGTTGTCCCTGATGCTTTCAAAGTCATTCTCAACCATTCTAATGTTCAGAAATTCAGAGTTATGATCTTTATCATTCTGATGTTGACTTTCCTAGAGATTCATTTTGACATTGAATGCTCTTCATGTAGCCTTAATAAGTCTTCTATGTAAGGCCTTTATTGTTTAGTATCTTGCCAAAAACCAAGTACTTAGAGGAAAGCAATCTTCATCATTCTGCTGGGCTAAAGAAATCTTATGAGTTCTTAAATTTGAAAATTGTTCTTAACCTTTCTGAGCATCATTTTGAGCACTTCAAAATGAATGAACATGTTTGCTTCTTAAAGTAATAAACATCGAAACACTTAAGCATAATGTTAGTCATTATTGAATCCCATCATCCTTTCAATTTGCATTGCTGATGGTTTTTTATATTTAAAATCAGGGATGTGGATTCAATAGTTATGCATTTCCCAAAAAGACTTTTAAAAACATATTCAAGTAGAGATCTGATACCTTTTAGAGCCTTGAAGAAGTAGATCATAAAAGATAATAGGAGTGATTTTAGCAACATCACTCAACCAACTAAGGTGATATGTTCCACCACAATGATAATTTATTTTGAGCACTCCATTACATATATATTGCCATACAACCTTTTGCTTAGGTCCACCTGTATAGATAATCCAAGATATTTGAATGGTAATTCACTTACCTTACAACTAAGGGCTTTTGAGGCCTTAGTTAGTGACTTATCCTCGTTGTTTACCCAAACCAATTAACTCTTGTGAAGGTTTACCTTCAAGATGGATACAAGCTTACACAATGTAGAGTGACATTAATCACCAATATATTCTTAAGTTTCCCACTAATTATTGATGTCTCATGTGCAAATTGAAGATGTGATATGCATGTGTCATGTTCCTTTATGTTAAAGGCCCCTATTTAAAGGTTTTTTTAGCATGACACCAAGATCCATTGCTACAATAAGAAACACAAAATGGGACAACAAGTCTTCTTATAATGAAGACTTTTTTTCATATTAAACTCTTATGTTAGGTTGCCTTTCACTAACATCAACACTGTGGTAGTAAAATAAAATTCACTAATCCAACCATTTTGAAACAAAATTTATTTGTTCTATCATATATAGTAAATACTACCAACTTACTGAATCATACATTTTCTCAAAGTCAACATTAAAAGCACACCAACTTTTTTATAGTCCATTTTTTGCACCTTAATAACCTCATTTGAATGAACACGCCATCTAAAACTTGTATGTCTTTTATGAATGTTGTTTGGTTCTTTTAATTTATTGCATATATGACCTTCTGCAATATAGCTAATATTCAATATTTTCAAAAACATCTTGTACATAAACTCTATTAGATATATAAGTTGTTATTCTCCTATCTTTTGAGGATTGTACTTTTTAGGTATTAATACAATAAATGAGTTATTGAATCCTTTAACAATCCTCCTATTTGAATGAAATAAATCCAAGAATTTATAAAATCACTTTTTAACATCTCTGAAAAATCTTTTCTCAATGTAAAGGTAAAATCATTTGGTCTTAGGCCTTTTGGGTTAGCACAGTTCCAAAATGCTTCTTTAACTTCCCCATAAGCTATTGTAAACTCATGATTATCAATTGTGCTTACATGTGAAATTTACATATTTGTAATTTGTAGCCTATCCCATTCCCTAACCATAAGAGCTTTACTTTTATAAATGAAAACAATATGATTTTTATCTTTTTCATCTCAAGCTATCACCACTTTGAGTTAGATTTAGGAAGAAGTGGGGTACATGCAAAAAAGGAAAAAAAATGTGGAAACCAAACACTTTGACACTAAAGTATGTATGTGTATATATATGTGTGTGTGTGTGTGAGTATATCCAATTACATCGATATAACTTTGTCAACTATTACACCATTTTTGTAACTTGATATAGAATGTGATTTTTATTGATCCGACAGTTGACTTATATCTACATGTTATCAAGATTGTCTATGTCAAATTTTATCGAAATTGAACAACAACAAGAAGGTAATCAAATTATCAATATTCTAGTATATTTTGGAATGTTTATATTACATTGATTTTAGTCTATATAAATGAGGTAACAAATGATTTGGGATTAATATGGAATTTTGCATATGTGATGTTGTTCATTGATTGGCAAGTGCACCAATTCATCCAAATAGTAATAAAACAGTAAGACTGAGTGTCAAGTCCACACAGACTTTTTGATTATACTCAGTGTTCGTATATATATCAAGTTTTAAGCAATGAACAGAATAAATTTTTGGGATTTTCAAGTCATAATGTATGTAAATATAAATGCAAAATAAAATAAACAAAATAAATTAAGAGCCAGAGAAGAAAAATAAACACTTGGACAGTTGATTGAAGGTTGATGCATGATTATGAGATATGTTAGGTTTTCAGCCTACCAAAACTACTCTTGAGGACATGTTAATGATTTTTCACTATTTAATATTATTTCACATATTACCTTCATCCCTTAATTTACTCTAACCATGATCCCTCATATGAAAGAGCCTAAATTACATAATTTCACTCTTGATCCCTCAGCAAGCTACATCAAATAATTTTCATTAAGAGTATAGATGTATTTTCAAGGCTAAACAATGTCATTCTATCCCTAGATATAGATTGTCTAGATATTCATTCCCAAATCTTAGAGTATAGACATTTTCCAATGTATAAACCCTCATAACATTACATGCACATGGATGATCAGACCATAAACATGGCAGAAGATTCAGAAAAGAACAAAAATATGAAATAACATTAAATAGATAGTGGAAATTGTTACATCAAGAGCGTTTGGTTGCTGAACCCCGAAACAATCAGTGGTTTAGCATCTCATTGGCATGAGAGGATTGCAAAAATGAAAGAGAACAACAATTGATGAAAGAGAATGGAAGAAAAGTAGTAGAATAAGGGACATAAGCTCACTTTTGTGGAGTGGATTCTTCTCTCCTTTTTTCCTTAGGTTTCTCTTTGGCTTCTCCTTTTTATAATCAAAATTTTTCTTTATTGGACATTTTTTTATATTGGCGACCCTCTAAGCCATTTGTGTGCGCTACTCCAGATCCTCAATCCATCCTCCAAGTCTCTAATGTGTAATCTTGCAAAGAAAATACAACCAACACATTATTAATTAATTAATTTTAGCAGTTGTTGGATAAAAGCTCAGAAAAAGATAAATTTCTATGTTTCAATCACAAAAGAAGCATTAAAAGAGGAAAAAAGAAGATAATTACTATGCAATTTAAATGCACAATTTAGGTATAAATAGCAATTATCAAACTCCTCCAAATTTAATGTTTTGTTTGTCCTCAAGCAAAAGTAAGCAATTGCTAAACTAGTTAGATTATTGGCCATGTCAAGATTGTAACCAAATCACAACAACTGAGATAAATGCATACTTCCAAAAATAATTTCAGTATTCAATCCTCAAGTTCACACTCACCATGGTTTCATGATGAATTTATGTAAAGAATGCATTCAGAGAGAAAAGTTTAGCTAGAATGACAATTATCACAGAAAGATCAACCTTTGCTTCACTCATCACAAGGCAAGTGTTTCTCTCAAGCACATAAGTTTTTAGTTATGTGTATTCCATTCATTCCAATTGTAGTTACAAATCTCAACTTTGCACATAATCTCATTCAATGCCATCACACACAAATACACCACATAGATCACTAAGGACTTTATTAAGCTTATAACGTGGTTGGGCTAACAATGGATCATGTTTTTTCTTGGAATTCAAATAATTAAGTTCTAGGAGAGCTTTCACTTATTCCCTACTCACTTTAGGGGATCCATTTTCCTTTTTCTCCCAACCTTATTTAACTTGTCACTATCAACAACAACACAAAGGTTTCTTTGAAATAAATCTATTTTTTAGTTCTTATTTCCAAAACATTTTTATTTCTGTTTTTTTTTTTTGTGTACCAAGGTATAATGTAGTTCTGGTCCTCTGTGTGCTTCTTGCTTTCATTCTTGCACAAGATTTATTTAACCAACGTACTCCCCCCAAATTTGGCACAAATTTGCCTTGATCCATAAGTGATGCTCTCCTATAACCTAAGGTAAGGTGAACATAATTACACATGCTTTAAGTTCAGGGTTCAAGAACAAATTCATTCTCAATTAGGCTCAAAAGGGTGCAAAGGATTTAACATTTATTTTCAACAGGTTGACTTTTTGGCTAAGTGCCTGAAATTAAATTATCAACAAGGCCATGATCACATTCATATAGTGCATGCATTCAAACAGTTCAAGAATCATGCAAAACCAGAAAAACAAAAATAATTGATCTCTCACAGTTCAGATGCACACAACTCACATGGTAACTTGAAAGCATAAGTTTTTCTGTCATGCAAGCTAACCGATTCACTCACACAAATTGAATTCCTAAAAACATCAATCGACAATAACTTGTGTTCAATGAAGAATCATAAATTCAGATCATTAACAAGATGCAAAATCTCAGTCACACGATCAATTAAATCAAAACATGCTCAAACAGTGTCATCAAAATAACTATCTATTATGAAAAATTAAAGAAATTGTAAATTGAAAAATTAAAATGACTAGAGTGCAAAAATTTAAAGATAGATGCCAAAAATAAAATAAAGAAAAGATGGCCTCAGTAATGTGTCGGCCATGGGTCCCACGCTCCCTGAGCCGTTGTAACATCTACAATGTAATCATCATCCTCTCAAGCCTCTGCAGCATCTATGTCACCAGATGGTCCTTCCACAGCTCCAGAGGCAGCACCCCCCGAAAGCGGAAGGCCTTTCCCCAGGTCAAGCAACTCTCTTGAGGAAGTCCTCTAGAGTCATGATCGGTTGATGGAGAAAGAGTTGATGAAGGCTCTGTATAAGGAGATATTGCCTGTGAGGAAGGCCAATCAGCATGGAAAGAAGTGGCTCTTGAATACATGGTTGAGAGGCGGACCCTCATCGTTTTCTAGAGGTCATTTGTAAATGACAGAAAAAAATAAGATAAAAGAAAATTAAATTCACACAAAAATTAAATACTTCCCAGAAATAAAGAAAAAGGGTAGGAATGCTGGGTTGCCTCCCATTAAGTGCTTCTTTAACGCCATTAGCTTGACTGGCCAAATGCCTTCAAGGTGGCATGAAGGTCACATAGAACAAATCTTCCTTGCATTTTCACTTCTTAGCTAGAGACTCCATGAAAATCATGTATACATGAAACCACTTCCATATCATTGCAAAGGAAGTGTTGGTGATAAAAAAAATGGAACTTATTGATTTATCACGTTCTCCATGCCTTTCTTTCTTGCTAATCAATTGATGAGGAGAGGTATTGACTTGGAGAGGGTTTTCTTGTTTAATTTCTACTTGTGAGCACTTATCTCATTGTTGTTGTGTTCTCTCCTAACTTTTCTATTATTTTTCTTCATCTTTTTCATGTGAATCATGCTCTTCTAGAAGACTTTCCTCATGTGTTGTAACCTCTACAAAATTTTCTTCTTTTGTGACCAAAAAAGACATTTCAGCCACTTCTTTTACTAGCTTACCAACTTGAATCTCCAGATTTTGAATTGAGTTTTGATTGGCTTTGAAGCTAGCTTGGGAAGTTTCCATGAATTGCATCAACATATTCTCAAGATTAGAGATTCTTTCTTCTTCATATTGATTGTAACGGTATAACTCTTGCTCCCACCAAGAATTTTCCATGGAGTAAAGATGACAATTATCATTGAAATGCTCTATTCCACAAAAATCACAATTGATAGGTTGTGGGTGACTCACTTCTATTTGTATGATTTAAAGATGCTCAGACAATATCTCTAATTGGTTACCAAGAAGCCTTTGTTGTTTGAGCATACTGCTCCAAATATCTTCCATGGACCACGTTCTTCAAAGGTTCCACCCTGAAAGCATAAACTCACAAGAAAAAGATAATTGTTTTAAAAAATAATTTTATAATTTTTTATAAAAAAATATCTTTTTTCAAAATATGTTTATCAAAAGGGAAATTAAAAGAAGAAAAAAAACTAAATGCTGAAATTCTATAAGATAAATTAGAAAGATATTAAATCTAATAAGATAAAGACAAAAGATAATATAAATAACAACCTAACAATAAAATCTAGAAAGATAATAGTTGTGATAATTTTCTAATAAATTTAAAGATAACTACCTAATCTAATCCCTAAAAGATAATATAAAATAAAATCTAAAAGATTCAAATTTTGAATTTCAAAAAAAAAAAAATCTTGATGTTTTAAAAAAATAATGATAAAAAATTCTTAAATGAGGGTATACAAACTACCGAGTACAAGGAACAAAGTTCCCGACAACAACGCCAAAAACTTGTTGATTGATTAGCAAGTGGACCAATTCGTCCAAGTAGTAATAAAACGAAAAGACCGAGTGTCGAGTCCACAAAAACTTTGATTATACTCAGAGTTTGTATATATCAAATTTTAAACAATGAACATAATATATTTTTGAGATTTTCAAGTTATAATGTATGTAAATATAAATGCAGAATAAAATAAACAACGAAATAAATTAAGAGCTGGAGAAGAAAAACAAACACTTGGAGAGTTGATTGAACGTTGATGTAGATTATGAGATATGTTAGGTGTTCAACTTACCAAAACTACTCTTGATACAATATTAATGATTTTTCACTATTTAATATTATTTTACATATTACCTTATGCTCTAATTTACTATAACCTTGATCCCTCATATGAAAGAGTCTAAATTACATAATTTCACTCCAGATCCCTTAGCAAGCTACATCAAATAATTTTCATTAAGAGTATAGATGTATATTTAAGACTAAACAATGTCATTCTATCCCTATATATGGATTGTCTAGATATTCTTTCCTAGATCTCATAGTATAAACATTTTCCAATGCATAAACCCTCATAGCATTACATGCACATGGATAATCAGACCACAAACATGATAGAAGATTTAGAAAAGAACAATAATATGAACTAACATTAAATAGATAATGAGAATTGTTACATCAAGAGTGTTTGGTTGTTGAACTGCCCAACAATCAGTGGTTTAGCCTCTCATTGGCATGAGAGGTTTGCAAAAATGAAATAGAACAACAATTGATGAAATAAAATGGAAGAAAACTAGTAGAATAAGGGCATAAGCCCACTTCTGTAGAGTGGATTCTTCTCTCCTTTTTGTCTTAGGTTTCTCTTTGCCTTCTCCTGTTTATAATCAAATTTTTTCTTTATTGGATTTTTTTTATATTGGCAGCGCTCTAAGTTTGTATGTGCACGCTAAGGCCATATGTGTGCGCTAAGCCCATATATGTGTGCTACTACAAAGAAAATAGAATCAACACACTATAAATCAACTAATTTTAGCATTTATTGGATATAAGCTCAAAAAAGCTGAATTTCTACGTTTCAATCACAAAAGAAGCATTAAAAGAGGAAAAAAAAGATAATTGTTATATAATTTAGATGCACAATTTACGTATAAATAGCAATTATCAGATGTATGTGAGATAAAATTTTAATCCAACAGTGAGTTTCAAGAAAACATTATCTAGTTGAAAGTTATAAAATAATATAATAATTATTAAAGTTAAGCCGGTGTAATTTGATTTATATATAAATATATAAAAAAGACAAAAGCAACAAGTACCATGGTGTAATGGTGGCAATTTATTGAGAATAGGCAATTCCCTTTCAAAGTGGTAGGTAGTTGTTAGAGCTAGAGCTACTCACACCTCAAAATCTGAAAGGTAACAAATGAGAAGAATTCTGGTGATACTCTTTTTTATGTTCTCTTTTTATTTTTTTCTATTATTGATTGAAATTTATTGAAAAACATCAATTATAATAAGTCACATTTTTTATTTAATTACTCTCTCTCCTAATTTGGAAGTGAGATCCACCAAAATTGATGATTTTCAATAAATTTTAACCAAAGATTTTGAGAATTTAAGAAATAAAGTGTCAAAGAAAAATGTCGCTAGCTTTTCTCAACAAATTACTAAGTAGTATTATAGTAGGATGAATTTCTTAAGAAAAAGAAAAAGAAAAAGGAAAAAGGTTTATGCATTCACTAAGCATTCAAAATCATCAAACAAGCGTATATGAAAATGTTTGATAAACAAAATTCAAGGGTCTGAATGGCTAAATATCCTTCAGACAAAGTAAAAGAGTTGGTATTACAAACATCTTCAAGATTGCCTAGATCCTTCAAGACTTAGTGACATGCTATGAAGACAGTTTATAAATACAGTACAAAAAATTAATGAATTTGTGATCAAATTTAGTGATGAATTTTTTTTTTTCGTTATTAAATTCCGGATCACTAAATTTTAGTGACGAATTTTATTTAAATTATGTATACATTCTTCTGATACTAATTTATTTTTTCTAACAGTGTTATTAGAATGTGTCCTTATTTCAATAAGAAGAGTGAATGATTTATGTTCTTTAGCTGTTACCTCATACATATTAGTGCTCATTTATTTCAAACCTCACATTCTTTTATTTGATACATAGTTTTAGATATTCTTTTTTCTTTTCATTAATTTATTAGTTATATATCATTGAGATAACGTAGTAAACCTTTAAATATCATTACATTTTCCTTTATTATTATATGGGACAATGATTGCTTTGGCTTTTTTTTTTTTTTTTTTTTTTTTTTTTTTTTTTTTTTTTTTTTTTTTTTTTTTTTTTTTTTTTTTTTTTTTTTTTTTTTTTTTTTTTTTCATTTTACAGCTCATTTCTTCATTGGCTGATTTATATATGCTTGCGGTGCCGTGGTTTGGTTATACACAAACTAGTGGTTCAAGACATTCAAATTACACTGCATGAATCAAATAGGTGATGAACTGTGCGTGCATTAGCAGAGCTATACAGGCACAGGGTAGTCATGGCTCCTCCGAATTTTTTCAAAATTATAAACATATATGTTTATAATAATATAATTAATAAACAATTAATTATTTCCAATACTTAATTTTTTTACCTTAACTCGATCAATTAACTTACAGTTTAGGATAAAAGTCTTTTCTTTTCAACGAAAATCGAAAGCCCATCGTCTATTGCTTCTCTTTCGGTCAATTATAGTTTTAAAATTTTCAAGGATTTCAGATACTTTTTTCTTAACACAAACTTATAAATTGGTCGTTTCTCTTTCTTTCTTATTTTTATTCTCTAAACACCTAACGTGTAGTTTAGTTTCAAAAATATCAATAGACTTATTTTTCATATTTGCATAATTTATTTTCATAAGTATATATGTATTTTCATTTTTTATCTTTAGTTATTTTTAAATATATATTATCTCAATTGTGTTATTGAATTATTTTTCTGTTTTGATATAAATCCAGTGATCCACTAATTTTTTTAAGCACTGTTATTGCTCTCATTTTCCATCTTGATCTAGATGTTATTGTTGTGCAGCCTATGCTTTGATAAAATAATCATTTTCCTTCTAAAATATGTAAGGCTTAGCATATAATGTTTTTTTTTTCCTATCTTAATGATAAAAATTGTATACATGTTCAAGAAGATGATTATAGATTTTATCTATTTTTATTTGTAATAATTATGTAAACAATCTATCTTTTTTATGATTATTTTTTCTCAATTTTGTATTTATATTATAACATTAAAATTTATTTTGGTTTTCCTAAAATTTTAATTCAAGCTCCGTCACTGTGTGCGTGATCAATAAATAGAGTGTTGAATCATATAACTTCAACGTATAGAGCTTTGAAGCAATAAAGGGATGTTTTCCTTCTATTCGAGAACTACAAGTTTTCAACTATAGGTTAAAAAGTACACCTTTAATTAATAATTAGTATTAAAAGTAACTGTTACGGATAAGAGATAAGAATATCTCCGCATATCTTCAGTTGAAATGTTTAAATCCCCTTTGATATATTATCATAACCGCTTGAAGATAACCAACAGAAGATAGAAGATATGATCGTGATCGTGTTATCTTCCAGTTACCAATATCTTCGCATATCAAGGAAGAAGATATTGGGCTCAACCGTTCGGCCAACAAGGTCCAGGTAATATCCTATAAATACAGCCTACTCCATGGTGAAAGGTACACATTCAATTCAAACTCTCTCTTTCCATTCACACGGCACACACTGCACCCCAACTACATCGTGTGTACTGCTGCTGTGATCTTCTTCTTCCTTAAGTTGTTTCAGTCTATAAGCTTCTTAAGAGAGAGAGAGCCTGATCATATAAAAAACCATCCAACACCACTTGTTGGATAATCTGTTCTCTCAATGATGCTGCATCAACAGCCGAGCTGGATTTGGTAGAAGAAGTCCGCGCTGCTGCCCATTGCCGAGATCTTCATCAAAAGAGCAAGCTGGCCCAAAGGTTCAACAAAAAAGTGAAACCGAGATCCTTTGAAAAAGACGATCTCGTATTATGCCGAGCGGACATTGGAAACAAGAACGCCCGAGATGGGAAGCTAGCAGCAAACTGGGAAGGACCGTACCGAGTTGTCCAAAATCTTGGACAAGGAGCATACTTGTTGGAGACCTTGGACGGCAGGCAAGTCAAACGGACTTGGAACGCGGACAAGTTGAAAAAATACTATAGCTGACAATGCGCAGCCAAGAAGGTCCATGTGTTTTCCTTTAGTTGGCTTCTAGTCGGTCATAGGGATCATGGAACTTCACCATGTGTTTCCCTTTAGTCGGCTTTAAGTCCGTCATCGGAATCATGGACGCCATGTGTTTCCCTTTAGTTGGCCATTGGGCCCGTCATCGGGATCATGGGACTAGTGTGATTTCCATTAGATTTTGTGAATCGGGAACATAGAACCCGCGCAAGTCTATTTTGAAGATCACAAACTATGTAAATTTTCATGTTTTTTCTCATCAATTGATTATGTGAACCGGGAATGTGAAACCCTCGCAAATCTGTAATTGAGATCATGAATTATTAATAAAATCCTTAATGCAAGGAACATTTTTGTGCACAAACTGTGAGCGCTTAGTCGTTGTTTTATATTAACTCGGTCCTGATCAGGCCGACGTAACTATTTAATCACGGGTGAATCATCGGATCTTCCGAAAGAATTACATCTACAGGTTAACGTTACGAATATATTAACAGTTGCTAAGACGGGAACATGATCCCATAATCATATTTAATACCGACTAATAATTTGGATTAAATAATATACTCGGCCATAGAAGTCGAAGATGAAGTATTTAAATCCCGACTGACGAGTCGGAGTCAAAAATACTTGGCCGTTAGAGCCATTATACGGAAGAAATAAAGGCGGCAAATCAAAACTGATAAAAGCCGACTAAAAATTGCTTAAGGAAATTGTATCAAACATTGAAAAGTTCAGAAAAGAAAATACAAGTAAAACCGGCATTCCGGCCCTTCAGTTCCCACCGCCGCTCGGACCTGGGTTCTCCTCGGGCGAGTCTGCTGAGCTCGGCTCCTCCTCTTCACTATCAGAAATCGTCAGTAGCTGATCATTCCCAACATAAGATTTGAAGTGCATTCCCTTGGTGTTCAGTTGGACGCCAGGGTTGAGGAAGCGAACTTGGGCCAAGGCATTATTGAAGGAAGCCTCGGAAGACCAAGCAAGCTGGGATTGGACAAACCTAAGTTCATGGAAGGCTTCATCCGCGTCCTTGGTCTTCTTATCGTATAAGGCCAGCAACTCCTTGTACCGCTCAGCAGCTTCAGCGGCCCGACCCCGGTAAACGGCCACAGAATCCTTCAACTTGGCTGCAGCAGCTCGGGAGGATTCAGCTTTCGCCCGAGAAGCCTCCAGTTGGGCCCGGTCGGCTTCAAGTTCGGTAGTCAGCCTAGCCACCGACTCTTGAGCTTCTTTGGCCTCCGCTCGGGATGCCTCCACTTCTTTGGCTGAAGTAGCAACATTTTCCCGGGCAAGATCCAGCTCCTGTTGAAGCCGTCGGATCTCATTCTCGGAAGCCTCAAGCTCGGCGGGCCCCTTGCAAGCCTTTTTGTTTAGAGATACTAAGTTTCCAAGCAAGGTGGCGGTCTTGTGGCAGGCCAACTCCAGCGAGCTCAACTCCTCTATTTCAGGGTCGCTGAAGGGAACCAGGTCCGAATATCTTTTAGGTGCCCGGAGAACATGAAAAAGATCCTGAGTCACACCTTGGTCCCAGAAAGTTCGAGGGGACAGTTGGATATGCTCCTCGGGAGGTTCAAGCACCGGGGCAGCATCAGTAGCGGCCGGGGCATCAGCAACGACGTCGGCCATGGGCTCATCAAGGACGTTGGTGGGTGCCTCGGCTACCGGAGAAGGAGGAAGAGGGGCTGAAGGAGCCTCAGCAATCGGCTCGGCCGGAACAGGGGACGATCGAGACTCGTCGGCCGCCTTTTTGCCCTTGTCCTCGGTCCGTCTTCGCTTTCTCCGGAACTTAAGAGCTTCAAGATGTGCTGGTCGGGGGGCAGGGTTTGTGTTCATCTCGGTCGCTGCACAACAACAATAAAACAAATGTCAAGACCAGTGTTAAACATTTTCAATGATAATCTTCAGAAGCAATTCAAACTGACCACACTGAATATAATAAGCTATGGGAGCCAAGCATTTTAAGGCTTTGTATGACAATATGCTAGCCGCGGAAGAAGCATCCGAATCCGACAACCGAGCCTCGTCGGTTCGATAAGAAGCCGAAGGAAGATTATGGTGGGTGGAAGTCCAGTACAATGGGAACTTCCAGGATCCCGAGGAAGAATCAGAAGAGCTAGAAAAGAAAGGGTGTTGGCCGGGTTCGGCGACAACTTTGAAAAATTTGTCTTTGAAGCCTTTAAAGGACTCGACAAATAAAGAAAAAAGCCGACGGTCAGATTGACGGTCGTTACGACCCCGGAAAGAGGTCCACCCTTTCCGGTTGGCAGGTTCTTTGCCTGATCGGTTGGTTTGGACAGAGAAAAAATAAAAAAAATAGAGAATAAGTGCAGGAGATTTCCAGTTTCTAACAAAGAATCTCGAAGGCTTGCATGAAAGCCCAGCCATTCGGATGAATCTGAGAAGGAGCGACTTGCAGGTGATCGAGCACCCGCATTTGGAAGTCGGTGAAGGGAAGACGAACTCCCAACCGAGTGACTATGTCTTTGTAAAATAAAAAGAAATCAGGGTCATTACCCTCTCGGATAGAGCATACAGGCTCACCCGGGCGGGGAAGACAAACATGAAAGCCTTCTTGGTCCCCAAGGGGGAGGGATGCAAGGTCCTCGGAACTCGTCACCGAGGTGTGTTGCAACACCTCATGAGCAACCCAGGGAAACCTACCTGTCAGAGCAGGAGAGAGAGTTTGGGAATGAGACCCGGTTGCGGATTCTTCAACGGTTCTGGCGACGTACAGGTCCATAGTTACCTATGACAATAAAAAGAAACAATTAGTGAAGTACCTGGAATGAGAACCGTCAAGTGGCTGGGATGAGGAGAGATTGGAGCCGGTAGGGTGGATTCTTCAGCAGAAGTCGACATCCCAGTATTGAAAACCGACTGGGGTGGTGTTGGTGTGGCTTCTTTGGGAAGAGGTTTAGGAACCCAAATAGGGTTATGACAACATCGGTCCAATAGTTCCTCGGCCTCTTTGTTAAGATCCCTATTGGCCAGATACATGAATTCCTCGATACAATTTGAACAATGCTTATATTGGACTTCGAAATTTGGCTCGGGTACAGGGTAGGTCTCGGAATCATTTGAAGGGACATTACTCGAAGGGACGGAAGCCCTAGGGGGTGCCCTAGATTCGGAGGCAAGTATTGCCGACCTCTGACGTGATGATGACCCCAAACTAGAGGACCCTAACTTAGAAGGATTGGGAGGCTTTGGACCTAATCTGGAAGGGGTAGGAGGTTTTGGGATAGGGGCTTTGGAATTGCCTGGACCAGAAGAGGCCCGAAGTAGGGATTTCCTTTTTTCTTCTTCAGGAAGAGGCAAGCCATAAAGCCAGAATGCAGCACGAGGGGTAACCGATTTGCAGATTTCTTCTTCTTGCTCAGGGGTGTATTTCATGATGAACGAGAAAAAAGGTACAAGAACTGGGGAATGTGAAGGTAGAAAAAAGGTGCAGAAAAGATTGACACTCAGGGCTTGTGCAGAATGAGACGAAGTATAAAGAATTACAATAACAGTAAAAGAAAGAAGAAGATGAGTAGAAAGATACCTGGAGTAGATGGAGGCTAATGGAAGGAGAATCGATAGCGAAGAAAAAATAACTTGGAAGGCACTGAAAGAAGCAAGAATGCAGAAGTTGCAAAGATGCAGAAAGGGCACAAGACAGATGAGAATGCAAAGAGTGTAAAAGCAAAATAAAAGTGGTTTAATGAAACGAAACGGAAGGGGCGCATTAAACCAAAAAGTAACCGCCAAAATTCAAACGTCGTGGGTAATAACTGCTGTAGCGTGGAAAGGACAGAAGTGTCATTAGCACAAAAAGGAAATGATTGAAACGTGCAAGGAAAGGACAAAAAACTGATCAACAAGACACGTGGTGGCTGGAGGTGAGAAGATGTTCCATTCCCCTATGTTTATAGGCAATCCATCCTTCTATGCTCATAGCTGTTCAGGCGGCTCTGAAAAGACAAGGGACAGCTCGGCATTGAAATCGACAAGGAATGACTGGCAGACTTGATCAGATGATGTGCCATCTCTACAAGGGGCAAGTGCGAAGTATACCTCGGTTCAAATGATGATCACCTCGGCTCAGATCTTGATCATCTCGGTTCGGACGATTGTTACCTCGGCTCAGGTCTTGAGTACACCGGCTCGGATGATAAGCGTGTCGGTTCGGACATCAATTAGCCTTGCTTAGGTTTTACCTAAAACGCATAGTCGGCTTCATTATTGATACATCCTGGCCATCCAGAATGCTAGAAGACCGGGCTGAGGGGCATCTATTACGGATAAGAGATAAGAATATCTCCGCATATCTTCAGTTCAAATGTTTAAATCCCCTTTGATATATTATCATAACCGCTTGAAGATAACCAACAGAAGATAGAAGATATGATCGTGATCGTGTTATCTTCCAGTTACCAATATCTCCGCATATCAAGGAAGAAGATATTAGGCTCAACCGTTCGGCCAAAAAGGTCCAGGTAATATCCTATAAATACAGCCTACTCCATGGTGAAAGGTACACATTCAATTCTGACTCTCTCTTTCCATTCACACAGCACACACTGCACCCCAACTGCTTCGTGTGTACTGCTGCTGTGATCTTCTTCTTCCTTAAGTTGCTTCAGTCTATAAGCTTCTTAAGAGAGAGAGAGCCTGATCATATAAAAAACCATCCAACACCACTTGTTGGATAATCTGTTCTCTCCGAGCAGAACAGTAACCAAATTAAGTATGGATGAAAGGTTACTCTACCAATTAACCATGTAAACCAGCATTAAGACATAGAGATTAATTAAGTGTGTGTGTGTGTGTGGGTAAGAGAGAGAGAGTGAGAGTTGATTTTCAATGTTGATAAGGTAAAAGATACGATGATGGTAAAACAATTTTACTCCTTTTGATTGATATGAGCAGAAGTAGTAGTATAAAAGAATTGCATATTGCGTAATTCAATTGGGTTCATGTTTTGGTCTTTAAGAGGTAGTAGTCGAGAGAAAGAAAGAGGGTTCATAAATTGTTTTTAGTCTTCATTTGTAAGTAATGTGAAGCTGTTTATCATTATATAATAGAAAATATCTTTACGTTGATAATCTTTACTTCTCTAAAGAAATTAATCTCTAACTATCTAATAAAGGATATTTTTGGTATAAAAAAAATAGTAGCCATCAAGACCGCAATCGAGGTCAAAGAGCTAGAGGACCTTGTGGCATACGTTTGTGTCCTAATCCCTCTTTCTAATTTTAATGTTGAACTCAAATTAATTATATGGTCACTGACCGCATGCAATCTATATATTGTTCGCTTGTGCTTTAGATTAATGAGAAATAGGTTTTGATTTTTTCTGCCACTCTAAAAGAAGTTTTGAGATTTTAAGTCACTTTTTTATAGTGAATTTCACAGTGTTATATCACTTTTAATATTTTTTTCATTTTTTATTCTATATTAAATTTCATTTTAAGATTTAAAATCATTTTTAATAGATTCTACAAGAATTGGGTGTAAATTAATTTTGTGGAGAGAGAGAATAAAAAACTAATTTATTTTAAATAGGTGTAAATCTTGGCCATTCTTCTATGAGAATTTAGATTTTCACATGAAGATTCAAAATCCTATTACAATAATAAATTTTTACAAAATCAAATATTGAAGCTAAAATCTCTTTTTAAGATCTTTTATTGAAGATATCATTGTTGAACTGTTAAATTGATTTAGCTATTTGATTGACTGTTTTCTGCTTTTGGGGTGTCACTGAGAGTATTTAAACCCATAACCTTGCAATGGTATATAACACTACTCTTGTTGAATGAAATGCTTCCCGTTAAACCAAAATTTATAATTAATGATAAGTAATAGAATAACTTTATTTTTTCCTTAAAAGAAGAATAACTTTATTTCTTAAAAGCTTTCCATAACTACATTTAAATTAAAGAATTAAACCCACTACAAGCATCACGGGTCAAGATGTTAAATCCATAAGATGAAACTTGATATAATGCTAAACAGTTAAATTAATATTTAGACTGTGCTGCCCGCCTCCTCGAGGAATACGATGAGTTTATGTTACATATAGGACATTGGCCAATGGCCACACCACGAAAAGCTTGTCACTTGCACGTACGTGCTCAACAACTACAAGGAGCGAGTGGAAGATGAAACAAGGTGAATGTTATTGAGTTGTGTTTTTTATGGTTTAGATTGTGTATTTTGTATTGAGTTTGAATACTCAATAGTATTTTTTTTTATTTGTTAGAATATATTGCAAAAGATTCGTTATTTTTTTCTCTTGTCATATTGCATTTAAAGTATGGATAAGCATATATTGAAGAAATACATGTTATTATGTTGACTGAAACGTTTACTAGTAATAGTACTCATATATTCCATATTCTCCGACTGCGAAGCTACCATGTGTAGCTTAACATGAAAACACATTTGTTAGAATCGTAGGAAACCGAATGTTGATTGATTTGCAACGGAATCAATTGTATTATTTGGTCCAACTTTGAATCTTTGAATATTCGACTGCGAAGCTACCATGTGTAGCCTACGGTTTGTAAAATGCGAAACAAGAAAAAATTATGGCAATATCAGCTTCCCGAACTTCAAATGCAGTAGGAAAAGTTAACCTCTCAATCCAAATATTGTACAAATTGTTATTAACACACTAATGTTCCATAATACAAAGTATATAATATTTTTGTATATATCTCTTATAATTATATATATATATATATATATATATATATATATATATATTATATAATGTTACGTATCATATTTTTCATTTTTTATTTTTTTCTATTTTTTCCATTTTATACTCATTAAAATGATGTGTACCATGTCATTTTCTAGCATTTAATTCTTAATTGCAACCCCAATTTCTCATCCACGGAGTGTTGAAAAGTCATATATGTGCATTAGTACGCATGAAATTAGTTTATATTATATATATGCCTATAACTAATTGTCTACTTATTTTAACGGTCATTGATTAATTCTCTTACATGCATATTGAGTTTTGATTTTCTTTTTCTCGTTAATAAAGAGAAACCGAGAAACAGAAGAATTAGAGCTAGTTACAAAAGGTAAGGAAAGAATGAAACAAAGTTATCTCTCTACCAAGAAAAAACAAAGTTATTTCGTTTTAAAAAATTAATAAGGGAAGAAATAATAAATGAGATAGGTGTCGGTTCCCATATATTTGTGTATTAATTAGTTCGAGTAGTTTAGTAATGTTGGTCATTTTATCTAAACTTATTTGATGAAAAGAGTGTTTTTATTTAAACTATTTTATTTAATGTATAGTTTTTATTTATTTATTTTTGATGTGCTTGTTTAAACTATTTTTATTTAAAAAAATAGTTTTTACTTTTTATTTAAGAAGCAAAATAATTTTTTTTAAGTTATAATAAAATGGACCATTGTCATGAGTTTATAAATGGTAACTTGTGTGGTTTACCAATACAACATTACTCACATCTTTATATTTATCTTTGCGAAGATGTTACACTTCTTTAATACTTCAATTTTTTTTTTTTCAGGCAAAGGTGAAATTGGTATTATTTTAATGACTACAACGTAACAACTCTTGACATTTGGAATTAATTCCATCGTATTTCGTAAAGATGGAAGGATTTTTTTTTAATAAACCGAAGAGGAAAAGAAGTCCCAACTAGGTTGACACTTCAGGCCCCAAGGATCCTATGCAAAAACCCTCAAAAACTTTATTAAAGATAAAAAAGAGTAAAAGTAGAACTAACAGACATGGGAGAACCAAACTGAAACCCATGCACATAAAATCATTTAAATCTATAAGACTGAAGTCTTATTCTTTCCCTAAGGATATCTCCTCTGGCAAAATTAAATAAATAATACAATTTAAATAAATATTTAGAAAAATGGGATAGTTGGAAAACAATTTTGAAAAATGGAGCTGTCAAACACGCTTAAAATAGGCGTGTTTAAACACGCCCAATTTAGGCGTGTTTAAATACACCTATTTTAGGCGTGTTTGGGTGAGTCCCATGTATAAAGCCCCCCAAAATTTTACTTTTACCCCATTTGTGCGTTTTCAACCTTGAGTGAAAAAGTTTAGCTTGGTTTGTTAAGGAGTTTGGGTAGATTGTTCTTGAAGCGAAGCTCTACCAACAAGTAAGTGCATTTTATAATTGATTATTTTTTATTATTGAATTGTTAGCGCGGTACATTATATGTTCTTAGAAAATTACTAGGGTGCACATGTTAGTTAATGACGTACGTGTTAGGTCTGTAGAAAATTGTTAAGTTCGTAGATGTTAGGAATAAAATTATTAGGTTCGTTAATGTTAGTGTTAGGAATTTAGATTATAGGTTTATAGATGATGGTTAGGTTTTGGTTTTATGTTGTAGTTTTCATGATTGTTAGGTTTAGGGTTAAGGGTTTAGGACTAAGGGGTTATGGGTTACGGGTTATGGATAATGGGTTACGGGTTATGGTTTAGGGTTTAGGGTTTATGATTTAGGGTTTATTGTGTTTGGGTTTATGTGTAAGGGAGTATGGTGTATGGCTTAGGGTTTAGGGTTTATGGTTGATGTTGGTTAGGTTAATGGTTTATGGTTAGGGGGTTTGGTTTAGGGGTTTAGGGTTAATGGTTAGCAGGTTTGGGTAATGGTTTAGTGTTTATGGGTTTAGGGTTTTGGGATAATGATTAACTGTTGGATTAGGTTAACGGTTTAGGGTTTAGTGGTTCAGTTAAGGGGTTTAAAGCTTTGGGTTAATGATTAACTGTTGGATTAGGTTAACAGTTTAGGGTTTAGTGGTTCGGTTAAGGGGTTTAAGGCTTTGGGTTAATGATTAACTATTGGATTAGGTTAATGGTTTAGGGTTTAGGGGGATAAGGTTTATGTGTTTAGGGTTTTGGGTTACTAATTAACTTTTGGATTAGTTTAATGGTTTAGGGTTTATGGGGTTCGGTTTAGGGGTTTAGGGCTTTGGGTTAATGATAAACAGTTGGATTAGGTTAATAGTTTATGGTTTAGGGGGTTTGGTTTAGTGGTTTAGGGCTAAGGGGTAGTGTGATTTGATTCCGCAAGAGCCATGGGCACAAGGACACTGTATGTTCGTGTTGGAGGGAATAGTGGAATCTTTTCTAGGTGAGAAAGGTTTGGTTTTAGGGGATTTGGAAGGACAGTAATGAGACCAATGTCCTCACTGATCACAGTTGTAACAAGTGCTTTGCTGCATTCGTTTGCTAAGTTCTTGAGAGCAGTTTGCGGGAATTAAAGGGTTACTCTGAGGATTATGAGCATGAGCTGATGAAGAAGGTGAATGGGAGAAAAACATGATCACACGTTTTCTTTCTTGTTCTGTTTTGCTTCTTCTCTGTGTATATGATGATGGACTTGGTACAAGTGGAAACAATGTACGTCAAGGTTCTTGCTTTTGGAATGTTTTAGTATTAATAGAAGTGTACTATGAATACCAGAGGGTTGATGTTGCATCTCATAAATCAAATTTAAAATCTGAGTCGTCTCAACGGCACTTTTGCAAAGAGGGTTTTGTCTCCCTTCTATGATTTGTGTTTCACAAATCTCTGTTTGTTGGAAAAGTGTAAAGAAGAGTTTTTATTTTTGTGTACATTTGTCTTGTCGAAAATATCTAGAGAGAAAAATAAAATATTCGATAGTTATGTACATTAGGTTTTATTAATTTGATATGATAATTATTTGTAATGTGTTGTCAATCGAAGTAAAATTTAGTTTAACTTTAGTTTTTATTTATTTATATTCAGATAGTTGTTACATGGTTGACGCATCTTCGAGTGATTCTTTGCGCTCTGGATCCGATCATGAGGGTGAGCCCATGGATCCGACGACACATGTCATCCCTACGCCGTATAAGTGGGGTGTTTTGCGTAGGCGGACTCCGCGGACCCATGTTTCACAAGCTGTGTGGAACGAGGACAAAGCTCGCTTGTTGAAGACTTGACGCGGTAAAGCGACGGGGGGGCCACAACACGACGATATACCTGACATCGTCGATGATATGTTAGGACGTGCCGGTTGTCTACATGTCGCACGCATGTGACATATTCAGGTGTGCAAGTTGGAAACTAGTTTAGTAAAACACAATTTCTTAACATTAATGCATATAAATTGATTTGTTTTTTTTTTCAAGATTGATCCTGCTCTGATTAGTGCTCTGGTTGAGCAGTGGAGACCAGAGACCCATACATTCCACATGATGCAAGGCGAAATGACGATCACGTTGGAAAACGTGGCAGGTATTTTGGGGTTGCCTACGGAGGGCAAAGTTGTCACTGGGGTCACGGTCGCGGATTGGGAGACCGTCACTGAGGATGTATTCGGTCATGAACCTGATGCAGACACTGAGCTTAAAGGCGGATATTTGCGGCTGTCTTTCTTTGATAGACACTTTGCGCATTGGGGTCAGGTTCATAATGATTTGGTCGATGTGTCGCGATTTACTAAGGCCCACATTGCACATCTTATTGGATCATGGCTCCTGTGTGACAGATTTAGGGGGAGTATGGTCGCAGCCCGTTACGTCCCATTGCTTGCTGGGGACTTCGACGACATTGGATCATATAGTTGGGGATCCGCGGTCCTTGCACATTTGTTTAGACAAATGTGCGAGTGCACAGATACAAGCAGAAGTGACATTGGTGGGTGTCACATGCTGCTTCAGGCATGGGCGTGGCTCAGGTTCACCCCATTGCTCCAGCCATTCAGCTTCCCACTCACCCGGATTGGCATTTCGGACACCGGTATGTTTGACTATATTTTATTTTTTTAAACAATTTGTGTAATTCAGTTTTATAGTATTCTAATGGCAATTATTTTGAATTAAGGTTTAACGCTTTAGGCCGATTTCGAGCACATGAGTTTCTCTGGTATAGGATGAGATTGGAATCTCTCAGCCGGGATGAGGTATGTTTAGTTATTTGTAAGTGTTCATTATTGTGCTTATTTGGTCCATGTCTTTACTTCATTGTGTCATTATTGTGTCTGTGCAGGTAGTTTGGCAACCATTTATGCATTACGACTTTCTTGGTGCTTCTGAGCAGGAACGACTGTTGTGTATGGCAACTACTCCTGTTATTTGCTTCCACACCATCGAGTATTCGCAGCCTGACAGATGCATGCGCCAATTCAGGAGGGATCAGCCAATCCCATATAGGCCAAGGAAGCTGAAGGGTGTGCATGACCTTTCTTTGTGTGGTAAACGCGAAGACAATTGGGTCCGTAAGCTTAGATCATGAGTACATGGTTTGGTACAGGGAAAATGGGAAGCGGCACATATCGAAGATGGCTGCCAAGACTGGTCGTGGTGTAAGTTTTCTTTCAATTTATCATTTGTCTATTTATGTTTATTATGATACAACACATGATTGAAACTAATGTTTATTTCTTAATTTATAGATTAATGGGCTGGAGATGCTGTACTTCGCCCTTAGTCATGATCAGTGGTCGGGTTACAGTCGCGAGTGGGCGCAGCAGGAAGTCGGACGTATAATTTCTATATTCAGAGAGAGTTGTCGCCTGGAGGAGGTAGGGCCACATGCACCAGACACCCAGCTCCAGGATGAGCCACAAGTGTCTGTTGTCGTTCGCTGTCAAAGACGGGAGGGGCATGGGCTAGAGCGTAGACGGCAACTTATGCATCCTGTTTCAGAGCCCATTGTTGCTATCAGGCCTTGTATTTCTGGTTATTTTAGGCCTTCACATGTAGCATCGACATATGGTAGCTAGCCCATATATCACGAGTCTCATCAACAGGGTGACATGGGGTACGGGGGCACCAATTCACAGAGTGAGATGCCTCCACCACCCGACTCCCAGCCTGTATATGTGGCAACGGCTATGGCGATGGCATCAGCGGATATTGGGACAAGTGGTTCAGCAGCTCATGATCAGTGGCCGGGTCCCGAAATTGACGAGCTACTCGAGCAGTTTGATTATTCTGGCGAAGGTTGTTGGCCATCAGGTGTACCGTTACCCACCATAAATGATCACCCCCCGCAGCCGTCATATTCACAGCAAGGCACTCCTTCGTATGTCCCAGACATACCCATCCCAACCAGAGCATGCTCAGCTTGAACCGCCTCAGCCAGACCCTACTCAGGCAGACCCTTCCCTGTTACCTCGTAGACGGAAGCTACCTGATCGTATGGCCCATCATTATCAGTGGCCACCGCCGTCTGCCTGAGTAGGCCATTTGTGGTTTTTTAATTCAGTTTGTAATACTTTTTATGTCTTCATTTACTTTTGTTTTTAAATTTGTTTAATGAATAACATTTTGAAAAATATTACTTCATATCATAGGCAACAATCCAATCGACAAATAACATTACTGCATAACATAACATAACGTAACTGACATTTTAAATTACAACGACAATTGAATGCACTACTTAGGTAAACTTGATAAGCACTACTTAAATTACAACAATCCAATCCAATCGACATTTTAAACTTGATAAGCACTACTTAGGTAACTGGTTTCGTAAAAACCGCTAAAATATCTATTGGACCATAACGTTTCCAGTAGTTTGATTCGGCTAACAACTTAAACACGTCTTCATCGCTTGTCAACTATATGATGTGATATTCGATTGTGTGGTTTGAGTATTTTGCATGGCCTGGCTATCGGAAAAACAATTTACTTACTAACTTTGAGTTTTGAATGCTATAAGGGAGAACCCCAACAGGTGCAACTTGCTTTATGACATCTTTTAGTGTTTCAATGTTGCATCCTGAAGGAATTTCAAACCTTATTGGGTTTGTTCCAGTGAAGGAATAACCCACAAAATTGCCTTGTCGTGGCGTGTTCCACTTGCTGTTGTAATATAGCATTGCATCGTGTGTAGGGACGATGGTGGATTGAAGTAGGTTCAGTATACCGTCGAGTGTTCTGTTGATGGTGCATAATATTTCTATAGGGCCAGCACTTGACATCTGGTCATTGCACATTAACACTGTGCAAACATCATCATTAGTTGTGAGTTTTAAAGAATGAAAGAAAAATTTCCGACCTGGATGTATGGATGGTTGTCAGTAATAGATTTCGTCAATAGAGTGGTCAGAATGAAGTTGAAGGGTGTCGTGCATCCTGCTCTTGAGTGTCTGCAAAGAACAGTCATTAGGCACTCGCATTGGTTTTGGAGATGGGCATTCAAAAGAAACGCCTGTTTCGTTGTGTTTCACTGATCCATTTGGATAAATGAATGCTAATTTTGAATTACAAATTTTCTGACAGCTGGTTTCTCCTAAGAATGCCATACTATTCAGATTCAATTTCGAATCCGGAGGCATGTGGCCTCGGAGTGGGAGTGTTTGCCTTAAATAGAGGTGACTGACGCCCTATTTCGGCGTGATGTAACACACCGTTTGAAGGCGTGTTAAGTCACTTCCTATTTGTTGGGCGTCTTAAGTCACGCCCTATTTAGGGGTGTTATGTCACGCCGTATTCAGGCGTGTTCAGTCATGCCATGTTGGTATACCGGACACCTATGTTTGATGTTGTTGATTAATAAAAAAGGTTGACTTAATAAATTAGGGTTACTGTTTATGGTATAGTCTTTCAGTCTAGAAGTAGGGAAAGAGAAATGGTATAAAATTAGGGTTTAGGTAATATCATGTCTCATAACAAAATAAAAGGTTACACATGTCTTTCTAAATAAAATACATTAGCATCACATTAATTAAAAATACATAATTTCAAATTCATGAAGCACCACCACGAGTAGGACAATTTCTCCGATTATGTCCAACCTGCTTGCAAATTCCTCATCTGCCGCGCCTTGGAATTGTTTCCACTTCGTCCATCTCGTTACGTAGTCTAGTGGACCTTAGACGACCCTTTGCACGCAACATCTCCCCGTCAGGTATGACAATTGGATCTTCACTTGGTGGAATAGCACGTTCATTACCGATTGGCTGCCATGGCAATGAATAAACCTGAACCAAGTTGTTTACCAGGAAGACATCATCCACAAACTTATAAGGATTTTGACGAACATGTAAAGCAGCAGCTGCGGCGTGACTACATGGGTATTTGAACGCCTTAAACTTGCCATACTGACAAGAACGCTCAACAAGGTTCACAGAATATACCCTATCCTAACCCTCTTCCACCTGAAATACGTTTGCTCAAGATTATATATGCCTACATGGTGGCCTGTAGCAAGGGTCTGGTTATGCCTCATAGCATCAACCACATTTTTGCAATGTCGCCGTGAATGTTGAAGCTGTGAAACGGCCGCCTGACCTCTGTATACAAAATAATGAACCAAACGGGTGTACATGTGCTTCACAAGAGTGGTGATAGGCATGTTCCTTGCTCCCTTGAACACCCTATTGACTGATTCTGACAAGTTTGTTGTCATATGGCCATATCTTCTCCCCTCTACATCATATGCACGTGTCCACTTTTCCTTAGGGATGACATCAATCCATTCTGCAACCTCGAGACTGGTATTACGAAACCGTTCAAACGCTGCGTCAAAATCAACCACACTGGGAGTATAACCTGCAGAATAATAATAACATTAACACAATTCTGCTTACGTATTTGTCTGAAATTAACGTATTTGAAATACATGTTAACATACATAAAGTCATGAGGGCCTTCTTCAATCTTGCACTCTTGAACCTGGTATTAAAATTACTGGTAATATGACAAAGGCAAAACACGTGATGCACATAAGGTGGTTGCCAGTCGGCATGATTCTCCACAGCAGATATGATGCTCCGGTGTCGATCTGAAATGAGACATATATGTTGCATTTGGGTTACGTGGAGGTGAATGTTAGCAAGGAAGTATTCCTAAGCTTTCAGCGTCTCCCCCTCAACAATGGCAAATACCAATGGCAGACACTCATTATTTCCGTCCTGAGTCGTGGCAATCAACAATTTGCCTTTATACTTCCCATATAAATGAGTCCCATTAATTTGGATGATTGGTTTGCAAAAGTTAAAAGCCTCACAACACTGCCTAAAAGTCTAAAACATGCGATGAAACACACGCTTTGCCCGTACCAGTCGATTTGCCACAAAATAAACATTTGTTTGAATATCTTAAAAAGAACCTGATGAGAAACGAAGCATGTAGCCGCACCACCTCGGCAAAAATGCATAAGACTCTTCCCAATCCCCATAAATCATTGCCATTGCTTTCTACTTCGCATACCAGGTCTTTCCATATAAAACTTTAAATCCATATGTATTCGTGATCCTCTCTTGAATCAATGCAATTGACACAGACGGTTCCTCCCTAACCATTCCTAACAATCAAATGGTAACATTGACATTATCAACATACCTCTAAAAACAATATTCTTCATATTAACCAAATTTAATAGAAACATACCTACTATAAGTGAAGTAATAACATCAACATCAAGCTATTTGTGACCCTGTGAAATATGATCATTCAGGCAATTGTGTTTGCCACCCCATCTTGAAACAACCCACTTCTCACCGTACGTTGGTTTGATTACCCTAACCCTCCAAGGGCAACCATCGTTGTGTCGAACACACTTCATGGTAAACTTGGTAGGCTTGCTCTCAACCATAATTGCTTCTTGATGCTCCTTCATGAGGTTCCATTTAATTGCAATTTGGGCCTCCATTTTTGATGCAAATTCCTGTTTAACAAACAAGTCATCCCCTAATTGCCAAGGACCCTGCACTGAACCTGAACCTGAACCTGAACCTGAAGCAGAACCTGTAAATGATTCTTCTTCGTTGCATGGATGACTCCAATCAATATATGTGTAATGTGGAATTCCATGCCAAAAAGGAATGACCTCAGCACCTATACATATATGTCAAATAAAATACATTTATATGACGAAGGCAAGCATAAAACCCCGATTAAAAAAAATTTGGAATTATGTATCCTAATCCAATAAAAACATATTCAAAATGATTATGTACGATTATACAGCCAAAACAATTATGTACGATCATACAACCAAAACAATCAAAGGCAACCCTAAACCCTAAATCCTAAACCGTAAACATTATCCAAACACATTAACCCTTCATTGTGTACCCTAAACATTATTCAAATACCAACAGGTTTGTGTTTCCTTGGGACAAGCAACTATAACATTGGAGGATATGAAGGTTTGTTGGGGCTACTCTGTTATGGGGTTAAAGAAATTTAGAATGGATCAGGACTCTCTTGGTATGCTAGCACATTACAATGACAATCCTGGGATAAGTTATAGTCAGCCGGTAATGGATGCAAATTTGTACACTGCATTATGTGCCTACCATCAGCCTAATGTTACTTCTAGGTACTATCGTTGGTGGAAGCAATCAAATCCAAGTAATGAAGGAGACATGCATGATCATTGTGTTGTAAGTAGCCCAGAATATTGGTTACCAACATCATCACTAAATCATAAAACCTAAACCATACGGTATACTCCCTAATCACTAACCCTAACCCTAAACCCTAAACACTCAACCATTTTTTAACACCATAACCCCTCAACCCTCAACCATTATCCTAAAACCCTAAACCATAAACCCCTAATCCCTAAACCCTAAACCTAAGCATCATTGACAGAACACCATAAAACCTAAAACCTTAACCATCTAGCATACACCATAACCCCTAAACTAGAAACCCAAACCCTTAACCCTAAACAATTATTATAAGCAACATAAACCCTAAGCCATAAAACACAAACCCTAAACAACATCCATATATTATGATCATTCAAACTCAGAAGAATTTAACAAGTAAACATATATCACTACAGTTTCACTGATTAAAGCAGTCTAACATACCTTCAACAGATTCTTCTACTTGAGCAGATCGAACGTTCACATGATGACGCCTTTGAGACGACCCCACACCAGTGTCTTCTTGGAATTCATTTGTATGCACGTCAGCATCCTCATCTTTTTCGCACGTCATCATCATCGTCCTCATCATCCTCGTCCATAACCCAAGTTGGGTCATGTTCAGCTTCCTCAGACATGTTTACAGCTGGAGCAGTATATGATGCTTCATTATTTGCAGAATTAAAAGCCGTTGACATCATGGCTAAGGGTAAAACATCATCCTCCACTGCGACGTAATCCACGAACATTTCTAACAATTCATTCCTTGACTGCTTCAAAAAATAGTCAATTACAATTTCTACGTCTTCATCATCCATGACTTCACTCCCTGTGTAATGATCGTGTTGCCATAATCTTGCCGTCAAACAACTGATACGTTGGTTGTCGTTTAAACCTATTTTCCTGCGTATCTTCTCATGTAATTCACTAAGCGTTGATCTTCGTTTGATACGTGTCGACTATTGTTCCCTTCAAAAATAACACCATGTTGTCCTTTGACTTTTCTTCCATTAAAAAATAACATAACATCAACACTCTGACTACCTAAACTCATATTTGGAGAACGCTTAAACTAGAACCAAACCACAACTAATGGACCCAACAAAAAACCATTGAACCAATGAATTTGTAGCTTATCAAGGGCTAACTTATATAGAACCAAGGGACTGGAACACGCCTAAAATAGGCATGTTTAAAAACGCCTAAATTGGGCATGTTTAAACACGCTTATTTTAGGCGTGTTCAACAGCCCCATTTTTTGAAATACTTTCCCAACTGCACCATTTTTCGAAATATTTATTTAAATTGTATTATTTATTTAAATTTGCCTATCTCGTCTTACAAAACTAAGGGGGAGAACCCACCAAGTAAAACCATGATTTGTAATGCCATAATTTGCTAAAGTGTCAGCACACTTGTTCTCCTCGCAAAACATGTGGTACTTGAAAGGAAAGAGCATTCCAATGGGATATAGCATTTGTCCAAGCTGAACAAAATAACCGAGCAACCATGCAAGAATTGTTAAATGCATTCATTACCAGCTGTGAATGTGTCTCGAGCCATAAGTGCACTACTACAGCAGGGGTCTTCTACATCGGTTCTTTTAGCCATACAACGACGGTTGTACAACCGTCTTCGTAGTGGGTGTCGTAGAAAGTCAAGGTTTACAAAGACGGTTATCGAACTGTCTTAAAAAGTCAACATTCAAAGACGGTTCCTCTGTACAACCGTCGTTGTATGTAATTTTTATAAAAAAATTAAAAAAAATATCATTCTAAGACGGTTCCCGGGAACAACCATCTTAGAAAGTGAACCTTCTACGACGATTCAGCTTTAGAACCGTCTTTGAATGTCTGTTCAGCATCTACTAAGACGGTTCCTTGGAAGAACCGTCTTAGAAATTGACCTTTCTAAGACTGTTTACCCCAATAACCGTCTTAGAATGAAATTTTTGTTTTTTTTTTTAAATTTTTGTTCTTTGAATGGGTACTTTCTAAGACGGTTTCTCCTAAGAACCATCTTAGAATGTTAAATTTTTTAAAAAAAATACTCTACAAAGACGAGTTCCATTGAATAACCATCTTTGAATGGGTACTTTCTAAGACGGTTTATCCCAAGATCCGTCTTAGAATGTTATTTTTTTTAAACCGTTTTAGTTAGATTCCTTTTTTAAAAATAGTCATTGTGATGGATGTTTTTTTTTGTAAAGGTGATTTTTGAAACTAATAAACAATACAAAGAGGAATAATAGATGACATTCAAGAAGATATTAACCAAAATCAGGTTTTCCATTAATACAAAAGCACATTATCCCATTGCATACACTAATATATACATAAGAAAATAATCAATACTAGTATTTATATGTTTAGCAAAACACATCTGGGAATACTGGGAATGTCACTGAATAAGCAAAGGCAGCAGCATCATGACTTGTAATCGATCCCCAAGATTTTGAATCAGATATGGTAGAGGCAGAGGAAGTTTCAGTGGCTCTATCCAATGAAAGATCTCTTTTGTTTGAATCATCCAATGGATATCCAACAGCTCCATCCAACAGCTCTTACTTTTGGCATTTGCATGGGTCACAACTCTCCACCTCTGAAAATTAGTGAGAAGACACATGTAATGATGCTCAAGAAAACAAAGGGAATGGAAAGCTTGGATAACCATGACATGGACCATTAGATCAAACAAATTTCATCACAAAGTTCTATAAAATGAAGTGACAATACACCATCTAAAATATTTTTAAAAGGCCAACCTAGCCTATGATCAGAGAATCCTAAGCAAAAAATGATGCTAAAACCTGAGTCTCAAGAGGCAAACAGTTTTATAATTGATAGAATTTTTTAATCATGCAACAGCCAAGATATCATGAATATTGGTGCAAGTATATAGAGTAAATTGGACTTAGGATATACAGAAAAATTGTGTGAATGAGCTTGGGTGTGCAGAAGGAACAAAATTTTAATTTAACTCAACAACAACATAATTAAAGAAAGAAATAAACATAACTATAACAATTTTGCGACTATAGAAAGAAATAAACAGAATGAGCTCGATATAACATCTTTTGCGACTATAACAATAAAATAGTATAATACCTACTACAAGGAAAATTTGACTCCAGATATTTCCTTGCAAATTTCAGGGGCTAGCAAGTAGCAAAGTCAATAATATGAAAGAAAAAACAAATAAGTTAAGAGAATTAGAGAAAGAAATGAATTAAAACATATCAAACATGTTAATTTAGAACATTTCATATACTATTCCCTTCAAGCAGGATTCATGCAGCAACATCATGTTCTACAGCTCATCACATTCTTATTATTCATACAACCAACTAAAGCAAGGCAACAGAATCAGAAACAGAAACTAAGAATAAGAAAAATGATTGACAACTTACTGGTACATAGGAATCTCTAGCATTCCTCTTAGGGTCAATGGCAAAGAAAAAGAAAGAAAGATGAAAGACAGGTCATTATAAGAATACAATAATGAAAAGAGTGGTGGGATTTTGGAGTGATGGAAGTTGTCTTGTTCTGAGGCTGTAGCTTTATGACAAAGAGGGAGTGACTAGAGATTGCTTAGAGCTTAGACTTTCAACATCTCATTACAATTTTTATATTAGGGACCCAAAAAAAAAATTGAACATTTATCAAAAGCAAAAACATATTTAAGTCAATTTTCAATATACAAGATTTTACACGCTATTTACCAGCCCAGTTGAAAATCTAAGGCTCACTGCATTGCTTCAATATCTTCCTTTGAACTTGTTGCTGGCTCAAACCACATAACATTTTTGTAGAAGAATATCATAATTAGTTCTTCAATTCTAACAATTGTACATTAAACGTGAAGAGAGTACACATATGAAAATTTACACTTGCACATACCTAGCTGAAAGAATAAGATGCCATTTTTAATTTTAATATTTTTTTTTTACTTTTAAGTCAAAATCTAATTTTATTTCACATTTTCTTAATTTTTTGAAGGAATGAAAATAATAAAATATAATTTAAAATTGAAAGTAAAATGACATAAACATATTTTTAATGAATATAAATAGTACTCCTATTATTTTTAAATTGCAAACATCATGATGCATAAAACTAAATAGATTATTGTATAAATTATACTATATCTCTTATAGGTGCACTAAGTATCCATAAATGGTTAGGACATACTAACCAAAAGGCTTTCACATAGGCCCAACAGGGTGGGTCTGGGGAAAAACAACTCCTATGTACTTTGTTACATAAGGCCAATCCATAGATGTAGCAAAAATAACATAAAATTATATAGAGATAAAAGAGAGGACAACTTCATTAATTTTGTTGCAGCAAAACATGAATAAATTAATGCAAATCAAAACAAGAAGAAAAATTATAGTAACACTAACCTCCAACATGTGATCTCTGCCAATTTCAGTGATCAACAAAAATTATTGTAACACCACTAAACCATAAAAAAAAAATGTACAACTTAAATATAACTAAGAGAGAAAAAGGACTATGCAACACAAATTTTACATTATTATTCAATTACAAATCATTATTATAAATAAGTAGTTAGTTAATTTTTACAATAACAATTTTAACAGTTATACCAAAGATAATTTATGACTGAATAATAATGTAAAATAATATATATAGCCATTAAACTCTAAGTGATGTCTTAACATCCTTACGCAAATATGCTCCAAATACCACAACAGCAGCTAGCCCGACCATAAATTTGCATATCTGAAAATGACAATTAAGACAATGAAAACATGTTTCAACTCCACTTTATATATGCAAACATTTGACCAATAAAAGAAGAGAGTAAGAAATTGAAGAATTAGTACTCTCTCTACATCCTTCATCATCTGTGCTTTATCATTTTCAGCTTCTGAGATCTTATTGACAACATCTCCAAAAAGATAAGAATACCAAGGAAGCGATCCTCCATTTATGAGAGCCCCTAAACACCCCACAAACATGAGCACCAAATCCAACTTTGTCGAGTACTTAAATAAAATTATAGTGAATAAAAAATTCTCATTTCAAGAATAAATACTTAACATAATGATATATTTAAATTTAAATTTGTATCATGACATATTAGAAAAATCTATTTATCTATATATTTACATAAATATTTTGTTAATAATATTAAATACTATATTTATATTTTATCTTATAATATAACATATTCATTTTTCATATATTATTTTTATACTCAATATAGTTATATACTTTTATTTATAAAATATTATATGAATATTAATTTTTATTTATTTTATGTATAAATTTAAATTTTCCTTACTAAATTATTTTTTTTCTTAGGCCCTCTTTAAGCGGAAGTTTTAGTTTCATCCTTGAGTAAAGTGTGAATAACATGTGCGGATGAAGTTATATAAGTAACTAATAGGTACAAAGACAAAGATTAAAGTTACTATTAACATGAATATAAAAATATCTTACTTATACCTTATTTATTTTTCTTAATTTTCTTCTTTTTTCTCTCTAAAATTCTAAATTTTGCTACAAGTAACATCATCATTATAAAATTCAGACTAAGGATGAAGAACTCTAAGACAACAACAAACAAGTTCCAACTACCTAGTATGGATAGTATCCACGAAATAAGTAGCACCAATTGGGAAACGGTGCATATATATATATATATATATATATATATATATATATATATTGCCTTGCCCCTAAAGATAACTGTAATGAGAATAGCAGAAATGGGGTTGCTAAAGCAAGTCAAAACAATGCATATCATCTTCACCAATAAGATTCATCAAATGTGATATAACAGGATTTCTTAAGCATGTTGTCAAGATTCAATTCATGATTGCGTGAATGAAGAAAACTTTATCAAAAGATACAAAACTTATTTCAGTAATTTTTATACCTCAAAAGTAATTAGTTTTCAAACTATAGATTGGAAGATATCTTTAATGAAGAAAAAAAAAATCCCAAGTTGTTCCAAACCTCTTCCACAACTACGCCGCCCTTGGGAGCCAGGACCCAAAAGGCAAGGCTTTACTTTACTAGCCTTGAATTCCCATTTCCTTCACTCGCACTGATGGAAATTTTTTGAGATGTTAGTGTTTGAAATATTCTTTCCCTTATACCAGTCTACTACAGTGTAGAATAGGAAAGGAAATCAGGATAAGAATGATGTGAAAATAACATGACACATTATGCAAATCAGTATTAAAAGGGAGGAAACACACCTAAATTGTTTTCCTAAAATTCCTGGGGTCATCCTGGTCCTCAAAGGAATATCCTCCAACCAACATGACATAAAGAGTCACCGCACATGACCATATATCAGCCAACTAAAAGAATATTTAAAAAAAAATTATAGAATCACTAATATTTTAATACATTAGTTCAAAAGTGAGCATGTAAAATACAACGTGTAATTCCAGTGAATGTTTAACATCAAATATATAAGCTATTGACTTGAGAAGCAGAAGTGTTTCTAAAAACCCTTTTAATTCCAGTGCCACAGGACCAATACCTTCATGAATGGCTTTCAGTAGCATAACACATGTAATTTGTATTTTTACTTCCTGGTTTCACAAATAGCCAATTTTAGCTTGGAAGAAGACTAAACTTAATATATTGAGGTTACTGCAAGTAACTCACCAAGACAAGCAATCAGGTATCTGCCAAAAGAATACAGAGCAAAGGCTTCACAATAGTTTCTTAAAATATCACATGCTAGAGAGTAATAGAATCTTACAGACTGGGTAGCATAGATAGGGACCATTGAAATAACGGCAACAATCCACTTCTTCTCCTGAATGTAAACCAATTTCGGGTTAGTCGAAATATGTGAAAATGTATAACGTGTTATTTTCTCCTCATTTTTTTCTTCTTAGACAAGAAGAAGTGATAATTGAAGGCACTACATTTTGAAACACTAGCTTCATTGAGTATAATTCCAATGATCAAGAACCATAGAAGTCACTAACACCTCATGGCATATAAAAAGGCCAAGAAAAAAAAACCAGCAACTTCAGTGATTCAATAGCTATTTCATTGAATAAAACTTTAGTGATTCAACATGCACATATACAGTAAAAACAGCGTCACACAAACAAACTATCCATAACATAAAGTGAGTCAATTGTTCTCTTCAAAGGGCAATAAACCTTATGCCGCTAAATCAACTTATTCACAAATAAAATCAACATCATAAAACCAACCCAACAAAACTAAAAGTGAAAAAAGATTCAATGGCATAGTCAAAAGAACAACAGTATAGCCAGAAAAAACAGCACACACACAAAACAGATAAACACACTAACAATAATGCAGGGCAATCAAAACTTAACAGAACGAAAACATAAGAGAGTGATGCTGATTCTGGTACCCATACGAGGGGGCATATTGGAATACACTACTACATGAGGCTTTTTCCACGACGTGCGATCCACGACGGTCGTCCAGTAGCCGACGTTGTAAAATAAACCGGTGGCAATTTTGTAATTTTTTAACATTCATACAAAAACGTCGTTAGTCCTGATCATGCCCGTCGTTGTTTACTATGATAAAAAGTTGGTTATATAATAACCGTCGTTGTCTTCCATCATTCAATGTCGGTTTTGTTAACAACCGACTTTGATTCTTTTTAAAATTTTAAAAACAAATTAATCCATGGCCCCCTTTCTGAAAAATCCCTAACCTCCATTGAAGTCTCCCCTCGCGAAGCACCCTCACATTGCTTTTGTGTGTACTCACATTGCATTGCAAATTATAGTAAGCAATGTCTATCACAATCCATTTCCATTGAAGACCTCTGGTTCACTGATTCTTGTTGTTTCATGTTAGAGCTGCTTTGAAGACCGTCGCGTCGCCACCGCAGTTTCTATAATCAAGGTCACTTCCGACGGTGACTACAACATTGCTTCTGGCATCTATCCGCCGCAAGTGAACGTGTACGAGGTGAGGTAACCTCCCTTTCACATTTTTCTTTACCATTATTTTATTGGGTTTTTCTTTGATTTTTGTTTGGAGTAACCCCGCTCGTAAAAGTTCAATTTTTTTTAAAGGGGGTTTAGTTGAATTTATGGCACCCCAAAATGGCTTAACTTAGATTGGTTTGTGCATTGGCGTGTTTTAGGCACATTGAGTATTGCATGCACAGAGTAAATTTGCTGCGTCATTTTGGGGTTAAGCCTATTATAGTGTTTGATGGAGGACTTCTGCCAATGAAGAGTGAACAAGGGAACAAGCGTGCCAGTTACTCTCTTTGTCTTCACGACATTGTACTTTGTTTTTTCTTAATTGGGCATTTTAAGTTTTTTTTGGCATAAAAAGAAAAACCTATCTTTTGTTGAGTTGAGTGGCACCTTAATTGTTAATGGGATGCTTTTATGTATGTTATGTTGAGTAATGTGGTACTTAAGCTATGAAGTTATCTTGCACAACGAACTAGAGTTGATAGTGTGAAGTCTCTGTAAACATCAATTCTTAAAGGAGGTGGCAATGTTATGAGTCTTACATTGAGTAGAATAAGAAGCTTAATGTGCTAAAGTCATAACAGTGTTCGTTTTTCTTTTAATTTGATTCTCTGTGAGTTATCTAATTTCAAAATTCAAAGAAGGATTTGATGTTGTGCTTGTACCAGCTGTCTGCATTTGCATTAGTTTCTCCCTTTGTGGGATTTCACTTCCTCAGTGTATAGTAGGTCTGCATGTAGGGCAATTCTCCAAATGATATAAGCTGACAATTCATTTTGAACAATAACTTTCTTGAGCTCTGTCTCCATGTATGTCTTCATGTCTATATGAGGGGTTCTTATTCACAAGCACAATTTGTTGAAAATAGGCTAATAGCAGTAATGCCATGTTTATGATCTTGACTTGCTTAATTTTTCTGCTTCTGTTCTAAATGCCACACTTGTTCTCTTTGCTGCTTGTCATTGTTTGATTGCTTTTCTGTTTCTGAAATTGAGGTAAAATGAACTTTGTTTAATGTGAAATATAGAGGATGGATGGAATACTCAATGATTTAGGGATAGAATTGATTAATAATTTAATAGTTTTCAAACTAAGATACTGAAAAACCAATCTTTTTCCAGCACCCATGAAAACAACATCTTGTCATGGGGCCTGAGTTTTATTGTTTTTCTCTCTTTTTACAAAAAGAATTAAGTACTAAAGGATATTAAGGGATAAAGGGTTATGAGCTTTATTACAAGTTCACTCATTTTCCCAAAACTGAGTGCCTAACTTCCTGATCTCCACTGCTTTTGCTTTCAAATCAAAACGTCTGTCCTAAAAGTTGCACAATATGAAACTCTTTGGGGTTTATCCTTTAGTCCTAAGTCATTCAAATGTATTTTAGGTTAGATCCTTGGTCATTAAACTGAACTTTCATGTTCACTGTCCTTTCATACATACCCATTAGTTAGTTAGTTACATAAATATAGTTAGTTGAGTTTGTTAGTTGTTGAAAAATTAAGGCATGTTGCCTATAAATCACAAGGAACATCAAGTTATAAAATTGACTTAATGAAGAAAAAAGGAAAAGAGAGTTGAGTTCAAATTCCTTCCACTAACATTCTAACAAAACTAATAACTAATATTTGTGAATTTTTTTAAAAAAACAAATACGGTTAAGAGAGAGATATATTGTCATTTGTGAGAGAATTAGAGCCTTTGGCTTTGGGTATTAGGAGGTGAAAACTCTGGAATTTCTGCAAGTTAGGCACGGTATTCATGGGAGAATTCCCTTGTTTTTTTTTTCTATAAGATACTGGTTTCTTATAATCCTTCCATGTTGGACACAAGTTTTAGTGATATTAATGGTTGATTTATGATTATCCCACAAAAAAGTAGCTTTAGTTCAATTTTGTCCAAATTTAGTTCTATTTTTTTAATCCAAAATCCAAATAGCTTGATTTGCGGCTGAGACCTCTTCTGCTTCTTGCAGACCTTCTCCATGTCCTAGGGGATTCAGTTTGTCTCTATACCAGCAGAACCTTTTAGAATGACTTCTCTTCTTGCAATAAGGACAAAATAGTTACTTGCTATTTCTTCTAAGTTCTAACACTGATATGCCTTTCAGTATCTTTTCTTCTTTACTTCTGTTCATTGTTATGCCTTTCACTATCTTTTTCTTCTTTATTTATGTTTCCTCCAAGTTTCTTCTTCATGCTTTCCTACTTGATTGCTTCTCTGGCTGCTTTGAATAAAAAGATCCTTCAACGACTAATAATCAAAACTTAAATGCTATTGCACTTCTCTGCTCCTAAGCTTTTAGGGACAGGTATTGATTACCTCTGTCAAAGTCAACTGAGATAATTCCTTTGTCAGAGAGGATTATAATGATTCAAATTTTGAACCAATACATGCTTTTATGTAATCAGAACAATGAGTAAAAGAAAGGAAAAATAATCAGTATTCCTATGGACCTTGCGTAACATTCAATAAGAACTGGCCTACCAAGATTGTCAAACTTTTCGGCGTAACCTTGTTAAGATTGGGAAAATGAGAATATAAAGTTATTTGGCCACCCTTGTAGTCAAGAATAGATAGAATACCCAAGGGCAATCTAGCAGCTGGCAGAGGATGCTACCAGTAGTATGGTTTTAACGATGTAGGCCAACTAAATCTATACATTTTTTGATAAACATGCTAGACGACCAGTCACTTGGCAAGCCTATAATATTTCTAAATTATAGACAATTAGTGATACTTGAACCAAGAACTAGACATACCAAGGTATATAGATAATGACCTTTGTCTTTGCAATGCAGTTAGATGCAAAGGTAAACTATTTGATCATTGTTGATTCTAGCAGAGAAATCATCAAGCAACTCAACATGATTAACCTTTATGAGAAAGACTCCACTCGCAAGTATTTAGAATGACTTGGGTAATGTGATATGTTGCTAATTTTGCTGAACCCAAGTAGCCAAACCTATGCATATATAATTAAGTGTTTATTGTGCTAGGTGCTGAAAAATCTGGTTGATCGGAGGAAAATGGTAAAGTCGTGGATAAAGAATGAAAAAAATAAGAATGAAAAGGCTGATCCTATTAGAGTTCAGCTACTGGATATTCAACAACAAGCACTCAAACTTACTGCAAATAGGTGTTTTTTTTTAAAAAAAAAATTCTTAAATCTTCCAAAATTTTATGTCATTCTTCCTTCTATATGTAAAATGTTGTGGTGTGTGATGCAGTATGTATGGGTGCCTGGGATTTTTGAATTCAACATTTTATGCTAAGCCGTTAGCTGAGCTTATAACTTCACAAGTAAGATTACTATGCTAGCTTATTCAGCATAACCAGTGACTACTATACTCAAATATATTTTCAAATGCAGACATTTTGATTTGCATGTCTATTGGTCATACATGGAAGGGAGATACTACAGAGTACTATTGATCTTGTTCAGAATAACTTGAATTTAGAGGTTATTTCTAGCACTCTACATCTTAAAGTATTAGAGTATAGTATATGAATTATTTGATGTAACTGGTTCAGAACGTTAGCTCTTAATTGGTGTATTGTCTTTCTTTTAAGGTGATCTATGGCGATACCGATTCAATAATGATTTACAGTGGGCTAGATGAAATTGAGGAAGCTAATAAAATTGCTGTAAGAGTTATTCAAGAGGTAAGATTTGACTATTAGCTGTGCAAAGATCCTTTGACCTTATATATGGATTCTTGGTGGCTGAGATCCATATCTCCTTTCCTCTGCTCTTATCTTGTGCAATATGGTGTGTTGGAGCTAGAAGGAGAGCTTTTCAGCCTTGTTATTCCCCTAATAAAATATATTTAATGCTTGGAAATTGATCTTGATGGTTTATATATAAGGATGCTGCTGCTACTTAGGTGTTTATTGGGGATTTTATTTATGTAAATTTTGCCTTTTTGAATAATGACTTTTAAATTGGAGTTTGAGGTTTATTTCTCCTGCACACTAATGTGATTGTAAGGTAATTTGAAACCCTTAGTGCTTAGATGTATATCCGCATTTGATTGGATTAGTCAATTATCTGGAGTATTTTTTTTTTTAACGATCCAATTATCAATCATTGGTGAAGGCATTGCAGTTTATTGGGGATTTTGTTTATGAAAACTTGCCTTGCTTTTTAATTAATGATTTTTAAATTTGAGTTTGAGGTTTATGTCTTCTGCAAACTAATGGATGTTAATCTTACTACATGTACAAGAAGAAATGAGGAACGGACAAGTACCATTAAACCTCCTGAAGCTTATCCTGATGCCAAGAACTAGCCACATGTTCTTGTTAGTCCTAGCTATTTTCATTTTATTTCTTGAAATAGTCTAATCTGTTTTCTTTTGCGTGATCTACTTGATCCTGGGGATGTTTTTCTTGATCAATATATAGGTGGCACAAAGATTGAAGCAACAAGGTTACTCTTCTGGTTGCTCTGTTGGTGATACAATCCCTTATGTAATTTGCTATGAGCAGGTTTGTCATTTAGTCACTCTCTCAATCAAAGGCCAAATAGAGCAACTTTTGGAATTTTTTTTGCATTGAGTATTAGGTGTAGTTTATATGTTGTCTCAATTTGTATTTTTAATATTATGTTCTGCTTTGATTAGGGTGGTAGTTCAGGCAGTGCAGCTGGCATTGCTCAATGTGCCAGACATCCTGATGAACTTAAACGAGATCAAGGGACATGGCTAATTGACATTGATTACTATTTATCAAAACAGGTGTCTTATATTTTAGTAGCTAATTTTATAAATAGCAGTAGTTACCAAGTACTGTACCCTGTTTAGTATTTTCTTTTTCCTCTTGTAGATCCATCCTGTGGTATCCCGTCTTTGTGCACCAATTCAGGGCACAAGCCCAGAAAGACTGTCTGATTGTTTAGGGCTTGACTCATCAAAGTTAAAACATTTTCTAGTTTGTCTCAGCATTCAAAGGGAGGTAATTTACTTTTATTTTTTGTATCAATTCTTTTTAATTGGTAAACTATATTGTTTTACAGTTTCATCATAAATCAAGTGAAGCTTTAAATGATGATTCTACAAGCCCATTCTCGTTTGATGCTGATGATGAGGAGAGGTACATTTTGGTTTTAAAATCTAATGTCCCATTAATTGTCTCAAATCTCTTAAATGCACATAGTTACTATCAACGTTAATGGAGACGGTTATAACTATATTTGTTCTAAAGTTCAATTCTAAAGCATTGGATCACAGTTATATTGATCTACTCAACTAGTCACTCTTCGGTATGCTTTTTTTTATCAGAACTGATAATTTGTTGCTTGATGTGTAAACTGCATTGATAAGGAAAGAAGGCATGTTCACAACTCTTGTAACTTGTATCTTGGTGTGACCGTGTGTGAGTGATGGAGTCTATTGTGCATTTACTATTTTAAGTAAAATCACTTACGTATGAATTATTGTGCTTTGTTCATGTTTTCATTTTTAGGTTGGTTTAAAACCAAGGGTGTATCTTGGTCAGATTTATAGCATATTGATTTTATACTCAATAAATCTTTTTAGTGGTGATTCTCGATACCTTGCTTTATTTATTTCTATTGATAAAGAACAACATATTCAAAGAAGAGTGCTATGTTTTGTAGGCTGAGGGTAATTATGATGAATTTTATCTTAATTGTTGCTGTCTTGTTTTAAATATGTTTACCTATAATGTTTACTTAATGGAAGCTTGCTTTAAAGTGGGCAAGAATGAATTCATGATCTCAAGCTAGTAAAATTTGAGTGACAATGTGGTTTAGATTAGAAAATAGTATATTATCTGGTGCACGTTTGATTTAGGCTTTCTGTTGTTGCTAATTCTCTACCTCAAAAGTGCCAGAGATCTCCAATTTTTTTTTATGTAGCACAACTTATGCACTTAAATTTAGGTGCTTGATTGCTTAAATAAATAATAATACAACAGCTTTTGATAGTTATACCACCCTGGCTGTCTCACGTGGTCTTATGTTTTTGTCATTGGAATATAGATCAGAATGTGAAAATGCATCAGCACCACCCTGGCTGTCTTATGTGGTCTTAAGTTTTACTGTTGATCCTTATATTTTTTTTTTATATAGAAACATTCAAAGTCGGTTATTTAAAACAACCGTCTTAAAATTGTCAGTCAAGTCATTCAAAGTCGGTTATTTCAAATAACCATATTAGATCCTTCATTTTTTTTTTTTAAATTAATGGGTTCAAAGTCGATTATTTAAAACAACCGTCTTAAAATTGTCTGTCTAAGCACCCATTCAAAGTCGGTTATTTTAAAAAACCACATTTCAAAGATGGTCTCAAGAGAACCGACGTTGTATCATGCCTCCTTTCAACGACGCCTTAGACTAAGTTGGTTGTATAACCGACTTTGTATACCTATAATGACCGACTTTATATGCATGTGTTGTAGTAGTGATACATTAAACCTGGCAGAACCCTAGGAATAGGTGAAGTTCTAAAAGGAGGGTGATGCTGATTATAGTACCCAAATGAAGCCAATAAACCATGGTGTCCACTATCCGGATACCCTCCAATACCAACAGCGGGCATTCCACCCGAACCCAGCAATCTATACATAGAACCACCAGCACCACCAAGCCCGCCACCAGCACCACCTCCAACACCTCCACCACCTTCTCCTATCCCACCAGCATCGCCAAAGCCAGTCTAGCCTGGTCCAGGTCCACCAGCGTACCCACCATATTGCCCACCCATCCCACCACCACTCCATTAGGAGGCATCCCATTCCCGCCCCCACTCCATCTCAATGTCCGTGCTAAACATTCCCGTGATGGGCCTGGGCCGAGTTCGGCCCAGCCAGTTTTCCCTACTTCCCATCATTAATCGCCAACTTACAACTCAACTGCCTCCCTTCCACAATCTTCACAGGATCTATCAATGCGGCCAGAGCACCCTCAGGAGACTTATAAACAAACAAAGCAAACCCTTTCGACTTTCCTGTTTGTTTATCAAACCCTAATGACCCTTCTTCGATTTTGCCGTACACGGAAAAGTGCCCAAGAAGCTTGTCCGTGAGCAAGTCTGGCGGCACATTGGTAACGTAGATCTTATGGAGAGCCTCGTTAGCGGGGTTGGCGTTCGACACGGAGTTCCCCACGACGGCGAGTTGCATGATCGTAACGCAGTCGTCGATGCGCTTGTTGGCCTCGCGGAGGGTGAGAAGCGCACCGTTGACGTGGCGGAAGGTGACGAAGTCGTAGCCCTTGGACTTGCTGGTGGCCTTGTCGAGGATGATAACGGCCTCCTCGAGGTCGCCGAAGGTGGAGAAGATCGAGCGGAGGCCATTGGTGGTGGTGTCCCAGCCGAGGCCGCGGATGAAGAGCTTGTGCTGGGTGGTGGCCACCACCAGGTCACGGTCGAGCATGGCAAAGCTGGAACGAAGCGAACGAAAGGTCATAGGGATGGAGAGAGGAATCAATAAAATCAAATGAAAGCTTAAACCAAGAAGGTTTTGTACGAAAATCGTAGTGGGTGAAAAGTAATAAAATGCTAAAAATTATGGTTTTCGAAAAATAGACATGGAATGGTAACTATTCTAAGACGATTTTTGTAAAACCGTCTTAGAAAGGTAGTTTCTAAGACGATGTTTTGAAAACCGTCTTAGATATATTATATTATTTACAAAAATGCCACCACGTTTCTTTCTAAGACGGTTTTTCATCATCCGACTTTGAATGAGTGTTGTAAGAAGCTCTTTTTGTAGTAGTGGTGAGTCCAATCCCTTTGGAAGGAAATGTTCATAGCTAGCATTGCACCATCCAATTCTGCATGAAGGGAGTGCCTTACTCCCAGATGTGAAGAGAAACCTCCAAGAAAACTGGCAGTATGATCCTAGAAAATCCCTCCACAAATAGCAATCCCAGGAGTGTGATTCCTCGGAGACCAGATCCTCCAGCAAGTATAAGTCATCGTTGCTAAAATGAGGTCCTTTGCTTGAGGACTCCAAGAACTATCCAAGAGTGTTGAATAATAACAAACTTGATTTAGGTACATTGGACTTAGTTGTTAAGTGACCCAATATCTGGAAATATTCAAGAGATGTTTAGTCCAAAATCTAGAATAATCCACTCTAGATATTTCCATAAAAATATTTAGAGAATAGTTGTAGTCGAAACCACCATCATAAATATGTAAGCTAGAAGAGTGTGGAGAATTCTAGAGAATGATTTGTAGCCATTAGATGAGATTGTGTTGGCATAATCCTAGCCATTGGTTAGGGAGGTGCTACTAGTATAAATAGGAAAGTTCTCTACCATTTTGTATCAAGCCAAGAGAAAAAGAGTTATATAATAATATAGTGTTCTCTTCCTCCAAATAGTTTTAAAACTTTCATTTTCTCAAATATCTTCCTTCCAACAGAGAGACAACACGTTATAAATGGAGGTTGTGTCGACAGTGCATGAAATAATGTCCCCCAACTACCTCCAAATATATTGAGCAAATTCACACCTAAAGAATAAGTGATATGTTGTCTCTTTGCAAGCAAGACACAAGCTAGATATCGAGGCTAAGAAATAGTGTCTTCTTTGGAGCTAATCATTAGAATGGAACTTGATGTGCATCAAGCTCCAAAGCAAGAAAGACCGACATGGAGGAATACACTTCGACCAAATATTTTTGAAAGAAGGCAACTGATATGAAGGTGGCTTCAAAAGTAAATAAGCATCTTTCAGAGAGAGCTAACCAAAATCATTGTTCTCCTAAACCAACAAGTCCTATTGCAGCTAAACAGGAATCGTGATGGCCAAAAAAACATGAGCAATGTGTGGGTAAGAAATCACAAACTGTTAAGGAAAATTCCATGTCAAGTTGACTATAAAATCAGAAGCCAACTATAATGGTAAATGTAAACAAACAAAAATCTTGTCATTAAATCATTTGTCATTCCAAAAATGGACCTCAAAACCAGAACCAACTATCCATTTGGAATTGTCACAAACAATTTGTAAAACTAAAGAGTTGTGGACCAATTAAATAACAGATTTAACATACTGCGGATGATTATTGCAATAAAAATAAGCCCTAAACACACCAACCCAGTCTTCATTTGAAGTTAAAATCAACCAACTCAATTTAAGCATTGAAGCCTTATTGAGAGATTTAAATGAATGAAGGCCCAACCCTTTCCTCAAGAGGGGAGCAAACTTAACCCGAGAAATAATCACTAATTTTCTTATTTCAATGTTCCCTGATCATAAAAAATTTCAAATCCAGCCTTCAAATTGATTCACTGCTAGAAAATAGGTTTTTAATATCATCATTTTAACATCAATTTTATCAAAATCAATGTTAACAAAATGGTGGTGACATTTGTAAATAATTGTGTTCAATAACATCATTTTTTTAAAAACCGATGTTATTTTATGCTTTTTAACATCATTTTTTCAAAAATCGATGTTGATGTGTCGATGTTAACATCGGTTTTTCAAAAATTGATGTTAACAAGCATAAAATAACATCCATTTTTATAAAAATTGATGTTGTATTTTTTGGCAAATTATATGTTTTCCATTCTTACGTTCATTGTCGCCACTCTTACTCTCCCATCCTTTCGTCCCTCTCGCACTCAGAAACCCTTTCATCCCTATCCCAAGAATCGATGTTGTAAGTAATATACAACATCAGTTTTGGCAGAATCGATGTTGTTTATGCTTTTTTTTGGCCTATTAGCTACTACTATACCACATCGGTTTTGGGAGAACCGATGCTATATGGTGGATTTTAAACATCGATGTTTATATCCAATGTTAAAAATGACCTACTTTTAACAAGAGTCGTTTCAACATCAGTTCAAAATTGATGTTGAATGTCTAAAATAATCGATGTTAAAAGCGTTTTTTCTATTAGTGATTGAGAAGAGCTCTTGGCCAAGCGTAAACATGAAATGTGTAGGCAATCATATCTTGAATGATGGAATTGATTAACTAAGCTCTGCCCATTATAGATAAAAAAATATGCCTTCCTAACTGAGAGTTTGGCCTTGAAGGTGACAAGTTTTTGGAAACCCAATGAAAATAAGGGCAATAAGATATGTGAAGGGAAAACTACCAATGACTTTCCCTAAAAACTGTCAATCTCCCTCATTCGTCTAAAGGATATCACCCTAAAAAAATATTTCATTTTGCAAGACTTAGAATCTAGCAAGACATCTCCTCGTATTTGTCAAACAAGTGTACCAGTTGACGCAAGCTACTCTTCATACCTCTACAAAACACCATTAGGTCATTAGCATAAAAAACATAGATAATAGGATTACAATCCCTTGGAAAAACACTACTAGAAAAATGATTTTCCACATTGCTAAGTTAACATCAATTATTGAAAAAATCGATGGTAACAACAATGTGGTGGCATATTCGTAAATAACATGAGTTTGTTAACATCAATTTTTGGAAAACTGATGTTAACATAAGTTAGTTAACATTGATTTTCAAAAAACAGATGTTGAGTTTCTCGTGAAGAACATCGGTTTTATTAAAATAACGATGTTGTTGGGTTTTTTACAAAATAATTTCTTGCGCCCAAACCTTTCACTCTCGCTCTCTCACTCTCGCTTTCTCACTCTAACTTTTGCGGTGGTTGTGAAACTCCGATCTCGCTCTCGCATTCTTGTGGGGTGGTGAAACTCCAATGTCGCTCTCTCACTCTTGCCCTCTCGCCCTTTTGTCCCTCTCGCTCTCTCAGTCTCGCTCGCGACTTCAAATCCTCGTCCCCAGGTTAGTAGTGTTATCACATTGGTATATATGTTTGTTTTTAAGCAACTAAAGCTTTGTCTATTCTTAGCAACTTAAACATTGAATGTGTTGCTCTGTGATTTCTCTGTTCTTGCCAACTATTTGTTTGATAAAATGCCTAATCTATGTATGAAAATAAAATAACACAGTAATGTTCAATATCATTTTTTGTTTAACTGTCAAATAGTGACAGACATAGCTTCATTTATGTAATTCTTTATTTTAACTTCACCATTTTAAAATAATTAGTTGTTATGTTGTTTGTGTAATTTAGAAATAATGGATGAGGATCACCAAACTTTGAAGGACATGGCAAAGACAATGATGATGATTAATAGAAAATCAAGTGACATCCTGAACACTGTTCAGATTAAGGATCAGGTTAGAAATATTAATTATATTTTGCATTATACATGACATTATGTAACATATAGTATTGCTAATGTTAGTTTACTTTGAGTGTAGTGTTATGCCTAAATAAGTAGGAGTTTTGCTATTAGATGGAAAAATGAATTGGAAGACACATGGCATTTGATAGATGCTGATGGAAAAACACACTCAGTAAAATATAACCAATTCCTTGAAAACCCAACCATTGTGGCTGGGTGGACATAAATTAGAGATTACTACGGCCTCCCAAGTAATCACCAAATTGCCATGACACATTTTGGATAGTCAGTGTTCCTTCTGACTATATACAGAAGCATTTCTCAAGCCCAAGCTTTTCCCAAGTGGCATAGCTTATACAAACAAATCCCAACTCAGTAATCTTCTGAATCCTACTCAACCAATACAAAGTTACTTGTAGTAGCTTGGTGAGTTATTCATTTCTATATATAATAATTATCTTTGCATGTCAAATTTTAATCAACATATACATATCTAACATAAACTTAATGTTTATTTCATGATATCCCAAGCACTATGTACTATTTTTTTTGTAAAATACAGGATTCACACATGTGAATTTTGAAGGTACTACACAATGCAAAATTGTGTACAATGATTGGAGGAAAAGTGCTAAAATAGATGCTGGATAAAGGTTGTTTGCAAGTGAAAATGGTTTGAAAGCTGGGTATGAACTTGTGATGGAGTTTCTAGATCCAACCTCCAACATTATTCTATGGTTCATGGCTTAATTGTAACTTATTTGCATTATAGTCTACCAAACTCTGAACACTTGCTTTATAACTTTTTTTGGTTATCTATATTTATATGATGATGCTTTTCTTTTGTAGATAAACTTATGAATTGACTTACAACATTATTATATTCTTATATATTACATCATGTAATCTTATTATTTTTGGTTTTCATTTGCTAAGGTTTACACAATTTCATCTAAATGTATAAAATTATATGATATGTTTAACGCTACAGCTTACCCTTGCATAACAATTGTATATATTTTAATTACAATCAGTTATAGAAAATGATTTTATGTATTAACATTATTGTTTTTACTTATAATTCATAGATGATTTGTACTGTATTGTGAAACTACATGGATGGGTATATTTTTTCATTTGTAGGTTTAATTTAGGTAAAATTTAAAAAATAAACAATATATTAAAAAAATCAACATCGTTTTTTAGTAAAATCGATGTTGATTTCACATATTTTACAGTTTTTTTTGGTTAATTTCTTATTTGGCAACATTGGTTTTTTAAAATTCCGATGTTGTGGTGTTATGTTAACATCAGTTTTTAAAACCGATATTAACGTTGATACTTTCAACATCGGTAGTTTCAACATTGGTTAAAAACTGATGTTGAATGTCCAAAAAAATCGATGTTGTAAGTTATTTTTCTAGTAGTGAAGCCATTGGAAGACATTTTTATTTTATAAAGGCAAAGGGATGGAACGACTCAACACTTCCTCAGCCAAGCAAAAGAGAAAAGGTGAAAGTGGGTCACCTTGTTGTACCATTTGTTTGCAACCAAAGAAACCAATGTTGTGACCATTCACCACAAAATCCAATTTTGCTTATCTAAGAATTATTTCAGTCCATTTGAAAAACCTTTGGTTAAAACCAAAGGATTTAAGAACGTCCAAAGGAAAAGTCCAATCAAGCATATCAACCTTTTTTTTAATATCTAATTTGATGGCCAGGTTACCACCAAAAAGTCTTCTTATTGGGTATATTGAAAGCCTCTGATGTATAACAAATGCACTCCTCAAAGGGCCTTCCTGGAACCAAACCCCTCTGTTGGGGAGACACTATACGAGATTGTTAGGACTCTAGAGATAGACAAGTTAGTCTACTTGTAGTAAGAAACAATAGGTATTGAGTTTTCATATTCACAAAGACTTGTTTTAACAATTAGAAAATCAGCAGTAAAGTTATTTAAAACAAAGAAGTTTTTAGAAGCATTTAATGTAGTGAGTTTTCAATTCACTGTGTAGAATGTCTCAAAGTTTTATGTTTTTAAGAAAGGATTTCACTATAGCGAAAAAAGGATTCTCTATAGCGAAAATAAATTGTTTATGGTTTTTGAAGAAATTTTTCGAGCGAAAATTGATTCAAAAGTGGAAAAACGTTGCTGAGATGAAATCCATAGAATTCAACATATGTAATTCGATCCTAATGAATCTTTCATTTCAATGCAACCTTCTAAGCCAATTTCTTAAAAATTTACAACATTTAAAAAGGACTTCTTCACTTGAATCTTCATGCTTCTGACCCCTACTCATTGTGGTGAGAGAATGACTTGCTGTGGCAAGTTTATGCTTAACTCAAGGTTTGCAGCCTTTAGATTCACTATGGCGATGTGCAACTTCGATGTGGCGAATCTTCACTTCATCACTTGTCCTCTTAAGTTTGCAACTCAACATCATTATTTTAAGCTCAATTTTGCCATGTTAACATTGAAAACTATCTTTTTAGTTTCTAAAATGATTTTATACAATTTATTTTAAAAAAACAACTATTAATAACACAATTGTTTTTCCCAAAAAAACTAGGATAATTGCTCACAAAAGCAAATTGTGAAAATCAATTATCAAAATACTCCAAACTTAAACAATTGTTTGTCATAAACAACATAAAACCCAACTAAAGTTAATGAAAACTATTTAGACAAACACAACAAAGGTAAAAAAAAAAAAAAAAAAAACCATAAAGCACATACATGATCACAATGAGGTTGTAAATCGTGCATGACTAAGGGAATCACATGTGCAAGAATCTTCACAAGGAATCATCAAAATTCATGGAATCAATTTTTAGAGATTGAGGAGCATGACATCTTATGAATGAGAACTCACTACTTGCATGGCCCCACACATTCAATTGTTTCACTTAAGGCATGATTTCTCAAGGTTATCTCTTCCAGTGATTTACACATTGAAGAGCTTCAACTCAACTTTGTTTTTCATCCTATTTTTCATCAAAAATAACACATAGATGCTTGAATCACAAAGTACTTTTAGGCTTGTAACTTGGTTGGGCCTGAAACAAATTTTTGTTTTTCTAGACAATCAAAATTATATCCAAGGATCAAGGAAAGCAAGTAAATGTGCAAGTTTTGACATAATCACTCACCTATCCTGTCCAATATCTTTCCCAAACAAGTTTCTCTTTTTGAATGTGAATTTGATAGTCTTTTATTCCTATCTTTTTCTTTTTATTTTGATTTCTAGAGACTTTGTCGCTCTTATATATTTATTTTTTTGAGAAACTTGGTCTCTTTTTTTTTTTTTTTTACCTTGCCAATTTTGAATTTTTATGCCAACCTTTCCATGTGGTGAAACCACCCCAAACTTATGTCAAAATTTATCTTAAAAGATTGCTCTCCTATCACTAGGATAAGGGAACCAATGGTTTTTCTCATTGGACTTTTACAAAAAGGTTTCACAAGAAAACATCTATTTTTCTTTTTTTTTGGCTCAAAAAGGGTCAAGGGTTAAAAAGTAATTTTTTTTGGTTAGCTTTTTGGCGAAGAGGCTAAAATAAAAGAAACAAACAAATGCCTTGATCACTTTTCATGCTTTATGTTAAATCCTAATGATGTATGAATCAAACAAAATCAATAGTAAACCTAATAATGGTTACACACATTCTCATTGTGTAAGTTACACACCTAACAAGGTATGAGCATATTCATGAATCTCATCAAGGGATGCCACACAACCGATCTCATTCAATGCACCAATCAAATGAATTAGTCCAAGTTTCACATCAAGCATAAGTCCCTATAGAACTAGCACAATTATCAAATATCATGTTTTGTGATGGCTCAATCATTTAAACAAAGTAAGGGACTAGCATTATTTTGTTTTATTTTGATTTTTCTGTCAGGTTATTTCCCCATGGCGAATGTTGTATATTTTTATTGTTTTCTATTGAAAATCTCGCTACCACGAGAGTAGGATTTATTATGGCGAAAATACACTTATTCATTTTTGAATGAAGTGTTTCTCGCTATAGCTGAATTTACCACTCCCTATGAAGATTTTTATGACAGGAACCAAAACAAAAATAAAAACACATAAACCAACACAACTATAAGCCAAATTAATGTTAGGTCTTGATGACCACTCATCTCATCCACCTTGGATTTTGTGTGTCCAGTATGCTCTGTTTTATCTAGCGTCCAACACGCTAAATCCAAAGAGCATGTCCACCCTTGTGAAAATCAGTATAACACAATATCTTTTTAGTTAACTTGTGCGTCCAGTCTCAAAAGAACTAAAACCGAATGTGAATGACCAAGAAAGGAAGTGCACGTGTTCTGTTTTATACAAATTCTATTTGTCTCTATTTATTTTGAATTTAAGAAAATGACAATATAGAAGATTATAGAAGGATTTCACAGAATATTCTCTTAAAGAACACTTTAGCTATGGACAAAGAGCACATGGCGCTATCTGTACTGTGGATCATTCCTCTCTAATCAGAGCATGACAAGTCGCTTAATCCTTTAGTGTGACACAACATTCTTTTCAAGGAATCGACCCTGATCCTGTAACAGATCCTTCTTTGAAGTCTCTAAAAGGAAAACCCCATCGAGGAAGTCAATTAACCAAAATATTACAAGAGAGCAATAAAACATTTGAAGCAATTCTCTGCTGAATTCACTAGACGACTGATATACAATTCTCATTAGTTTATCATTTGCCAAGCAAAGTGATTTTGTATTTGAGCTTAATTGTCCATTCACTCATTGAGTGTCAAGAATACTTGAATTCATTCAAACTTTTATTTGTGAAAACCAAGAGTGGCTTAGTGTTAAACAACACTTAAGTTTCTTAGATTCAGGGGGAGTATAAGAAGGTCCTTGAAGTGGTATTAAGAATACTTGTAAATCCAAGAGTGGCAGGTTAGAATACTTGTTTTGTAATCAAGTTTTGATTAGTGGAACCCATTACTAATGAGTAAAGGAGAACAGAGAAAAATGATAGGAATACTTCAATACAGCCAAGAGGGGGGCTGAATTGGTTGAACCTTGGTATTTAAAAATTTTGTAATCAGAGTTTCCACAGAATCTTTGTTAGGATTTTTACCACGGCAAGCGTACTGTTGTATCATTGTAAGTTTCGAATTTATAAGATCGCCTCCACAGGGACTTGAGCTTACTCAGTTAATCCAAATAGAATTAAACAGTTTAATAGTTATGTACAAGTAGGTTGAGCAGAATTTCATTTGGTGGTGCAAGTAAAATAACTAAACTTAATAAAAATGAAATATATTTGTGAGAAAGTGGGATTGGATTTCATCATTCTTAACATTCTATATTCAATTAATATTATCACGCATAAATCATCATCTATTCTTATTGATGCACACTATGTTACCTTGAATCGATTCCTCACATTCAAGTTCTAAGAATATCTACCGAATATCGATCCCTCGCATATTTAAGTAAATATCCCAGCATTAAGACTTATAATCGCGTGCTTTATGCAATCAGAACGTTATGCTCTATTCCTAGCAACGTAACGTAATGAGTAAATTCATTTAGTTCAAACGCTAAGATTACTTTCCAGTCTCACTTAGGATTTAAGTTCATGATACTAGTGATCAAGTAGAATCAAGCATTAAGCGCAGAATGAAATTACCAATAAGAAATAGAATGATTCATGCATAAATATTAAAAGAGATATAGGGTTAAGAAGATTACATCCAATCTCAGAGAAGCTAGCTACTCATAGTGGAGAGAACCTCCTCACG